>JAQQSZ010015674.1:0-11214 GCA_028646595.1 Phalanger gymnotis | reverse complement strand
GGGGAGAAAATCTGTAATTCAAACGCATGTGAAAATCAATGCTGAAAACTAAACATATTAAAAATAAATTAAAAAAAAAAGATGTGATGTAATCTCCTAAAAAAAAAAAAAAGAAAGTCATAGATTTAGGGCAGGAAGGTATCTGGGAGGATGTCTAGTCCACCTCCCTCACTTCACAGATGAGAAGCTTGTCCAAGGTCACAAAGTAACAAGTAGCAGAGCTAGGATTCAAACCCAAGTCCCCTAAATAAAAATTCAGCATTCTTGCCACTGTGCGATTCTGGGAGGGGGCCCAATGGGCAGAGCAGGACAAGTACCCTAAACTTAAGCACTACTGGAATCCAGATCTATAGCTGGGACTTCAGAGGCAATCTAAAAAACCCTTACTTCGTCTCACCCTGCTATCTCTACCCTACTTCTTCTCCCTTTCATGACTAAACTCTACGAGAAGGGCATTCATATGAATTGCCTCCATTTCAGGCGTCGCTTTAGGACACTGACAAGCTGGAGCACAGCAGAGACTGGTAAACAGAATGGTGACGGGATTCAAAGCCATACCATAAGAGAGGGCAGAACTAAGAACACTGAGCAGAAGCTACAGGGGCTCAGGTTTTAGTTCATCCTAAGAAAAAACTTCCCAATAATAATATGGGCACAAATCTAGGCTGCACTGCTTACGCTGTGACCTTGGCCAAGTCGCTTGACCTCTATAGGCCTTGGCACCCTCGTGTGCAAAAATGAAGGTTCAGACTACATCCCTTCTATGCTCCCCTGAGGTTCTAATCCTATGAACCTACCTGGAGATGCTGAAGACAACACCAAGGGCTGTTCCAACTCTAAGTCTATAATTTCGTATTTCTAAACAAGTGCTCAATAAATGTTTATCGAATGAAGGCGGAAGCAGTAGGATGTGCTAAGAATGAAGGAGGGGTTTTTGGTGGACTTGAAGCTCAATATGAATTGGTAACATGACAGTGGAGGCAAAAAGCTAACACAACCTCAGTATTAAATTATAAAGACACAGTAACCATGGGAGAGAGGTTGAGAGTCCCTTTGTACTCTATCCTGGTCAGATCCTATCTGGAATACTATGGTTAGTTCTAGGTGCCACATTTTAAGAAGGATACTGATGAACTAGAGTGTCATATGAGGGCAGCTATGACAGTGAAGGCATTGAAGACCAAGCTATCCAAGAATCAGTTGATTTTAGCCTGGAGAAGAAAAGCATCAGAGGAAAATCTATTTGTCTTTAAATATTGTAAGGGTAGTTAGGTGTAGAGGATTTAGACTCGTTCTCTTGGCCTCAGAAAGCAGAATTAGCAAAGTGGGAAAGAATTGTAAAGATGGAGACTTGGGGTCAATGTAAAGAAAAACTGTCATGAACAATCTGGCCTGTTGCCTCAAGAGCCAGTGAAGTCTACAACACTGAAGACCACTTGTCACAGAAGGCACAGATGATTCCTGTTTAAGGACAAGTCGGACCAGAGGATCACTAAGACCTCACAATTCTTATGATTCTGCGTAGGGAAAATGAGCACAGTAGAGAGAATTTGGGATAGCTACTGAGCAGCTTATGCCAGGGAACCAACAAAAAAGACTGATGAGCAGCACAAAGGGCTATAGAATTTGAGTGGGAGAGATTTGCATCTTTCTCCATCAGCATCATATCACACAAAAAGAAGGCAGGAAATAGCAGTATATGGGGGCAAACAAGGTTAGGGAGGGACGCACCAAGGTAGGGTAGAATAAGGGCAGCAGCAAAGCACATTAAGTGACCAGGGAGTCGAGGCTGCAAGGGAATCAACTGTCATTAGAAGGCTAATGGACTGGGAGGGGCTCAGTGATGAGAGGTTCTAGAGGAGCAAAAAATAGGGGTTAGGAGCCATAAGCTTCTTGTGAGTGGGAAAGCAGAAGTGATAACAGATTAGGAAGAGGGCAGGGACCCTAGAAAGCAGTACAAAAATCCTTAAGCCTAGATTCCTCCCAATCATAGGAAATTATTCTATTTTCCCCACTTAAAATGCAGAAAACAGCCCTTCTTCACCTTCTGTTCTTTAACCTACAGATAATGACTTATTAATTGACAGTTCTACTTAGCTTCCTATAACTTCTGGTTACAAAAAGAGTTTTTAAAAAAACTCAGATTTAGAACAGAAAGTGTACAAGGCTTTAATTAGTTTCATTATACTAGCTCTCCCCTACAGCCACTTTTTTATTTTTCCTGAAAAAGAAAATCAGATAATCACCAGTGTTTTCCATACAGCCAATGTCCTCCCCAGGTCAGCAGGCAGGCACCAAATGTAGTTTTCTTCCAATGGTTCCGGAAGGTTTTGACAAGTTGAGTCATCTTGTCTAGTACACCAACTAGTTTACCAGAACCTGGAAGGGAAGAGTGGACATTAGCATAAGATCTTCAGGGTAATCATAGAATATTCATATTCTTTCTCCTACCTCTAACTTGTTTCATTTTTCCACTTTTTAATCCTCTCCTTATTTTTCCTCTTTTATTTTTGCTTTATATAGATCTCCACCTAGATGGCCCACCCAACATATTCAGAAATTAATCTTTTCTAAACCTGTACCTTCCCCTAACTTCTCTATTTCTGTTTAAAGCATGACCATTCTCCAGTTACTCACACTCAATTTTTAATTCTTTCCTCAAGAGCATGCCCACATCCAATCAGCTGTCAAGTCTGATCAAAACTTCTTCCATGATATCGCTTGTACTGATCCTCTCATCTCTTCTGCTATCTCCTTGGCTTTAAGCATTTATCTCTTCTTTCCTAGACAACTGTAACTGTCTCCTAATTGGTCCTACTACTTCTATCCCTTCCCCAACCCAACCTTCAGAAGGTAACACTTATAATCTTCCTAAAGGATAGTTCTGAGCACCACTCCTAACTAAAAACTCCATTCCTGTTCCCTTCCCCTCCCTACCCCCTCAGATAATTGAGGAATCTCAGCACAAGACTTGGTTTTAACAGTTATCAACAGTCATTTAGTTTAGCCTTTCTTCTCTGCCACACCTCTAACCATCATTCTTCCAACCTCCCCCGAAGATACCCCCTTCTGAGGCAACCTGTTCTACTCCGAACAACTCTAATTATTAGAAGTCTCTTCCTAGCATCCAGAGTTACTAGAGTTGTAGATGCGATCTCCACCCATTTCTCCAAGGGCTGCTCTCTGAAGCAGAGAAAAACAAAGTGGCTTTTTAAAAAAAAAAGAAACCTATTTTTAGTTCATGTAAGTCTTTTCATGCTTTTCTGTATTCATCATATTCATCACTCCTTACAGCACTGTGATATTATATACTGCAACTGGTTTAGCCAGTCCTGAATTGATGGGTATATACTTTGTGGAAAAACAAGTCTAATGCCTCTTTACAAGATTTTTTTTTTCCAGATATGTGAAAGCAGTTGTCACACCTCCACCACCTCCAATTTTCTTCACTAGGCACAGTGAAGTAAGCACTTTATAAATGCTTGTGGAATTGACTTGTTGGCCAAGATAAGCATTTCTAGTTCATTCATATGATCTTTACACGGGCAACAATCCTGTCACTCTGGACACTCCCTACCTTTCAATGTCCTTTATTAAAATGTTGGGCCCAGAACAAACTCAATACTCCACATGTGGTTTGACCAGAATAAAGAACAAGCTGATTACAAGACTCCTCCATCTGGACACAATGCCTCATTAAAGGATTTAAAGTATTTTCTTCGACCTTCTGAAACATCAAATTATCAGTGAACTAAGAATTTTATTAAGCAGTCTGCTTTTGCCAGCCTGCTCCAGCAGATAACCTGATATGTAAAGTTCCCCAGTCCTATATTATGCCTCCAAGATAGGATTTCCAAACTCTAGCTCCTCCTTCTGTACAAATGGGTCTAGAGTATGAGTGGGGAACCTGCAGCCTTGAGGCCACAAGTGGCCTTCTAGGTCATTGCATGCAGTCTTTTGACTGAGTCCAAGTTTTACAGAACAAATCTTTTTATTAAGGGTATTTGTTCTGTGAAGTTTGGATTCAGTCAAAGGGCCACACTTGTGGACCTAGAGGGCCACATATAGACTCAAGGCTGCAGGTTCCCCACCCCTGGTCTAGAGTGTACTCACAAAAAAATTACTTGTTCCTTCCTCTACTGATTCTCATCCAAATGTTCTCTGTAATAACTTCTCTCCCAGTTCCTCAATTTTCTCATGTATCTTCTTAAACTACAACATTTTCTCTGTTTCTTATTAGTAAAAGGAACCCTTCTAGGGCCATTTCCCAATCATGAATTTCATCCCACCAAATCTCACTGAAACGATAAGGATGAGCCTGCCTCCTTGTATCAGATTCTAGAGTTCACCTTGTTTATTATCTACACTTTGTGCATGTGTATAGTCAACTAAGAAAATGGCTTTTGGGGGCAGAGGGATTGTCTCCTGCCAATTAATGGTCCTTTCTACTCAAATTCTTTTTCCTATACTGGACCTGAAGCATAAGCAGAATTACCTCCAAAACAGTGAAAAACACCAGGGCAAAAACAATTCAACTGATTTTGGTGTGAAGCCTTTGATACCCCACCCCCACAAAAGCAGCCAATAGATGCTAACAGGAGGACAACCAGGTGAAAAATGTAACAAATGTTGTATTTTATAATCATGTATTTTTATAATGACCGACAGTGGATACTTACCCCGCTACTCCAGGCCCTTCTGCACTACACAAGGAAGTACAGCACTCAAGCAGACAAAGCTAGAAAGAGGGGGCAAACTAGTCTAAGCAAACACAGAGATTTGTGTGTGGGAACCAGAATCAGAAAAGCAGTCAGAGCTTGTTGCTAGGAGTAAGAAGCTTCATACAAGAATTAGAAAAACCAGCCATACTTTTTCATTCAGCATCTTTAAGACAAGGGCACATGGCTTACCTAGGCTCACATAAAATGGAAGGAGAAGTGGAGTCAACAAATAAAATATACTGAGCAATTCTCTGAATGAAGGTAATTCAACCCCCAAAAGCAGCTCAGTGACATCCTTCCTTCCTTGGGGCCAGGACTGAGAAGTCCTAACTAGGGCAACACAATGACTTCCCCACATCAGAGCCAGGCCTGATACCTCCAACATGGGACAGGGAAGAGCAAGACTGGGAAACAGCCAAGGTTTCATCACGGAACCTTGGGTACAATGGACTTCAGAGAATGGCAAGGGGAAGAAGTTCATGATGATCTCAGATTCCTTGGGGTATCCTCACTCTATGCTTCAGGGTAACTTGGGTATTTATAAGCATCAGAGGAATCTCTGATTGTTGCAGGTCAGATTGTTTTCCTACAACTAAAGCGATAAGCAGAGAGCTACCAATCAATTAGGAAACTGGAAGTTTCCAGTCTGAGAAGCAAGCTCCTTGAGAGTCATTTTCAAGGTTTCCAGAGGACAAGCGGTACTAGGGCAGTCTGGACAGGTGCCTCCCATCTCCACCATGAAGCAGCTTTCCTCTGTAATCTATGTTCCCATCAGCCTCGTTCTCCTGTCTGTGTCCTTCTACACAACTTGCTTAGCAGAAACACACAACTCCTCATCAGTTCCTTCTCCTGTGTCAGACTCAGCATTGATAGCACAGTGCTCTAATGAAGATTTCTGCTCTAGGGCTGTCCAGTGCTGTAAGCACGGAATGGATGAAGATGGTTGGATTGCAGCAGCTATTGGCTGGAGTCTCTGGTTTCTCATACTCATTTTGCTCTGTGTGGGTAAACTGAGAAAGATCACACCTGATGAATCCAAGTTCACACAAGCATGAGATTTGGGACTCCATAGACAAGACTATCAAACTACACCAGTTTCCCAAATGGAGGGAAGAGAACAGTCTTGAAATAAGATTCAACTTCCAATTTCGGCAAGGAGAATAGTACTTTCACACCTAGTTTCAAAGGGTCAATATTTGGCCCTGATAGTTTTCCTCTCTCTATAGTTTAATATCGGAATTATTTTCATAAACATTTGCTGAATTGAATCAACAGGAAGAATTTATGAAATATCAGTTATGTTTCCAGCACTATCTTGACACTCAAGGACACAAAAAAGGAATAACCAAGAGCCATTCCTCAGAGGTAAGTGGTCAAAAGACAGGAACAGTTTCTGAAAGAACTGCAAATTATAAATTACACTAATTGCCATTTGGAAACTTGCTCCAAATCAATAATAAGAGAAATGCAAATTAAAACAACTCTGAGTCTTCACCTGTCACCCTCAAAATTGACCAAGAAAACAAAATGAGGATAGTCAGTGCTGGAGGAGTTCTGGGAAGAAAGGAATACTCATATGCTGTGGGTAGAGCTGAATGATCCATCCATCCATTTTGGCTGTCCATTTGGAATTACGCAAATGTGACATCAGTGTTTATACCTTTTGACCCAATAAATCCCTCTACTAGATGTATACCCCAAGAAGTTCAAAGATGAAAACTAAATCATTTCAGCAGGACTCTGTGGTAACAACAAAAAACTGGAAACTAAATGGGGCAAAAGTAAACTGGTATAGAAAAGTAATAATTCCTGTTACGATAGAAAGGAGAAAAATCGCAAGAAGGAACCTGAGTTCTGAGGGACTGAGAAAACAAAAAAGAAATGGCGCTAGAGAACAGATAAGGGAACATAGTAGTCTCCCTTTGTCAGAAGTGAGGGGGAGATGTACAAAAGGAGAATGTCAGAGTGATTATCAGGTAGTTCTTTGTTACAAAGAATGGTTCAGTAGGGGAGAGGGTGGGACAGTGGTATAGACCTAGAAATAACTGTGATGTAAAAATAAAAGGCATCAGTAAAACACTTTTTAAAAAGTAAAGAAAGAAAAAAAAAAAGAAAAGCAAGCTCCCTGAAGGGAGGGGAACAAGCATTTCAAAGCATCTGCTCTGTGCCAGGTGCTGTACCAAGTTCTTTTAAATGATCTAATCTGATCTGTATAAGCCAGAGACAGAGGTGCTATTATAATCTTCACTGTTCAGCAGAGCAAGGTAACCCCATACAAGAGAGACCAGACCTGAACTTAGGTATTCTTGATCGCAGACCCAGTGTTCTGTCCACTGCGCCACCTAGCAACTTTTGCCAAGCAAGAAGGGTTTCATTTGTTCTCGTATCCCCAGTACCTAGTGGAGTGTCTGGCTCAGATTGGGCACTTAATAAACACTTGCTGACTGATAGAACTATATAGAAATTTCTAGATACAGAGGTACTCAGGGAGTGAGAGGGAGCACAGTTAGGTTAGAAACAGCTCAGTGGACTGACTGCGGAAGACCAGGATCGAAAAATCAATTGTTCCAGTTTGTTTTGAGTCAGAGCTACTGGGTTCAAATGCCAGCTCTACAACTAACTGCTTGTGTGACCTTGGTAAGTCAACTGACTTCTCTGGACATCAGTTTCCTCATCTGTACAATGAGAGGATTGGAATGAACGGTCTACAAGGTGCCTTCCAAATCTAGTTCTATGATCCTAGCGATCATTTTATAAGATACCTCAGAGAGAGAAAGGCACCAAAAGAATGGAAAAAAATCAAAGACAACATTAATGTCCACAAAAGGCAATCTATAAGACATTAACAACTACAACCCACATGCTCACTTTCGCATCTTTATACAAGTTTTTGTGAGAATGATCTAAACACATTTGAGGGTATCCTTGATGAAAGGGGCGGGGAGAGAGGAAGAGGAGGGGAAGGGAACAGACTGCCTTTCAGAAAAAAATTTTCTACAGCAGATTTCATCATTACAATCCCTTAATTGACTAAAAGCTGCAGAGAATTACAAGACCTTATTATATTTATTTGTTATAAGAAACCCCTGACATGGGAGGGTCAAAATGCACTTTTAAAGGCTTTCCTCAAATGAGCTATCTCTTATCTAAAGGATCACATAAGATTCCATGATAAATGCAACTACAGAGATAACTATCTCATGCCCCTCTGATAATCACTGTCCAATGAGGCACAAATCAGAAAGAATATGCTTGCCAAAGGTAGAGTGGAGGATGTCCTGTAAAGGGACCAAATGAGGGCCAGATATGAAAATGTTCTCCAGGTGTATCATTTCAGAATGACGAAGTACTGAATGTGGTAAGCCAAGGCCTCCTCAGTATGACCCATGACTGCTCAAAAGATTATCAATCCATGAAGGAAAAACAAAAAGAAAAAAAAAACATGCCTTTTGTCTAGATTATGGTATTCAGGTAGACAGCAAGGCCATTAACTGAGGTAGTGTATTAGTACATGTATTTGGGACAGGTACTTCATATGGATAATGAAGTGAAGCCCAGAAACGAATAGGATGAAGAGAACATGATGAATTACATCTAGAAAATTGTATCATACTTTTAACAACATCAACCTCCTCCCTGGTACAAACTCATCTTTTAAATATAAATGTTCTTCTAGAGATCCCTTGATCACAGTCCTCAAAGATGTCCAAGACCTAAGGTCTACAGAGAAGTCTAAGTAGGCTAAACCGTATATATGCAAGAACACAGACTAAAGTAAGAAGCTCTTCCCTTTCATTACCACTGATCTAATATTATTTAATAAGGAAGGCTTAGCAGGAACGAATGTAGTCTTTACCTTCACCACTCTCACACTTTGACTTCTTTACCAAAGAGTAGTAGTTTGAGGAAAGGGAGAGCTGAAAAACAGCAAGTTAGGAAAAAAGAATGGATTGGACTGATAGACAAGTATTTCCTAACTGAAGTCAAAAAGAGTTGCCTGTCTTTAAACTAGGGAAGTGCCCCAATATTCAGCTCTGTCCCTATTGAGCCAGATCTAGCTGAATACTTAATTGTTTGGTCAGATTTCAAGAAAAGTTTAATTAGGGATAGGCTCCAGGACTGAGCCACCTAAACATCAAGGTGTTTCTGTACTTTCCTTCCTATCAGAAAGGGGTATTAAGACACACTTAGATCTTTCAGTCGCCTGACCCAGAAGAATTACATCTTTGAGTAAGAAAAGAACTGGCAGGGTCCGTAACATCTGAAAGATCATGGAAAAGAGGAGACGAATTATAAGACTAGAAATGGGCAAATACTCCAATTTAAAAAAAAAAAGAAGCAAACAGTCTGTAAATTAAGTGAACTTAACTTCAATTTCTGGGAAAATTCTAGAATGAACCAAAGTGATGGCTGGTAAACATCTAGAAAGGGAAACAGTGGCTACAAAGAGTCAGCATGGCTTCATCAAGAATAGAGCATGTCAAACTAACCTCACTTCCTTTTCTGACAAGTTACTGAACTAGTAGATGAGGAGAGTGCTATAAAGTTTGCCAAGATTTTAGGAAAGCTTTTGATAAAGTATCTTATTCTATTCTTTTAGAGAGATATAAATTAGATAATAAAACAACCAGATCCACATCTGTTTGAATGGCAAAGGTTAGATGACCACTTGTCAGGTATGATAGAATAAGTCCTTTTGTGTAGGGTCTGGACTACACAGTACCCGAGGTCCCTCGAACTAGCTGAGATTCTCTCAGGTTAAATCCAGCACCTTGCTTTGGATGTAGTAGCTGAAATATCTAGAGAGAGAATTACTCGGCTCCTGACACAAGGATTTCTCCATTCTACCAGAGACAAGTAAAGGAAGATAGTGTGAATGCTATGAATCAATATGGTATCAACTCAAAAAAGGTCTGAATCATTACGAATATCTTTGAATTGGATGAACTAACCTAGAGCAGAAACAATATAGGCAGAGAAGAAACTGGTGATTGTCAGTTAACTTTCATTCCCTTTGAACAATCTGCCTTACATACTGCATACTGGAGACAGAAGTATTGATAGAATTCTTATATCCTAACCCTAGAATTCCTCAATTTTAAATAGTGGGACAAATAACGTTGGTTTGCAAACCACTTTCTACGTTCCAAAGACCTTTCATATCTACGGTCTCCTTATGTCCTCCTAAAGGCCAGAGGTAAACAGAGCAGATATGATTATTCCTGTATAACAACAGATGAGGAAACAGATCGAAGGGAGTTAAGTGAATTATTCAAGATCATGCATCAAGTCAGTGGCAGACCAGAAACACTGACACCCTGACTCCCAGTCCTAAGAGTCACTGGATAGTGTAATAACGGATGGATCGTAGACTAAGTAAGATCAGCTTCCTTATTTGTAAAGTGGGATCAATACCAATCCTGCCTGCCTCACAGGGTTGTTGAATGGATCAAAAAGGTGGATGTGCTTTGAAAATGGAATGAACTGCACAAATGTAAGATAACGTCATTCATTCATTCATTCATTGTTTCGTTAAAGTTAGGGAGGCCCCGGCCACAAGATGAAGTCTAAGTCTTGGCCCGTAAGCACTTTACAATCTAATAGAATTGATAAAACATGTGCACAGACCGCCGTGACTTAAGATGAAAATAAATAAAGCACGCAGCGTGCCACGGGAGAGGTGCAAACGCGTCTGCGGCGGTCCGTCGGTCACGTCGGCGGACTCTCCCCGGTTTTCGTCCTTCCCACGCGTGTGTCTGACCGCGGGAAGGTTTAAGGGGCCAGATATGAATGAGAACGCAGACGAACAAGTGTGTCAGAGCCTCGGCCAGACGGAGCCGGGAAGGGTGGGGAGGACTGGGATTCCCCCCGGACAGAGGAGGCCCTCGAGGGGCTGGACTCGGACCGGGAGCCGGACCCCACGCTCCGCCCGCGGATCCGGGCGGCCGCATATCCAGCCCGCCCCGGCTCCCGGGACCGCTCAACTCACCGCCTGCCCCGCCGCCCGGCAGCGCCTCTACCGGTCTCGCTCCGCGCTCCACGCTCTGCGCTACGGGCCGCCCTTCCGGTGTGCGGACTTAAGTTCTTCCCCCTCGGCCCGGAGGAAAACCGCTGCCACCTGCTCTCGGGTTCCGCGGCGCTGCAGGTGCGCCCCGGCCCAGTCACGGGAGCCCGAGCCGCCCCCGCTGCGAGAGGCTATAATGCCCGCAGGAGCGCGCCCCGCTCTCCCCTAGCGGCTGGGTCGGGAACAGCCTCCCGTCTGTCTCTTCCCCTTCCTCTGCCTCTCCCCCTTTTTCTCCCACTTCCCCATTCTTTTCCTCCCCTTCTCTCTCTTCCCCCCATTTCTATTCCTCTTCCCCTTCCTCTCTCTTCTTCCCCCTTTCTCTCCCTCTCCCCTTTTTCTCCCTCTCCCCTTCTCTCTCTCTCCGCTTCTCTCCCTTTTTCTCTGTCTCCCCCTTCTTTTCCTCCCCTTCCTTCTCTCTTCCCCCCATTT
>JAQQSZ010015673.1:0-11214 GCA_028646595.1 Phalanger gymnotis | reverse complement strand
GGCATTCTTCTCCTCATTGGCTTTTTGGAGCTCTTTTGCCATTTGATTTAATCTATTTTTTAAGGTGTTATTTTCTTCAATATCTTTAGCAAGTCATTGACTTGTTTTTCATGGTTTTCTTGCATCTCTCTCATTTCACTTCCCAATTTTTCCTCTACTTCTCTTACTTGATTTTCCAAATCCTTTTTGAGGTCTTCCATGTCCTGAGACCAATTCATATTTTTCTTGGAGGATTTTGATGTAGGCTCTTTGACTTTGTTGACTTCTTCTGGCTGTATGTTTTGATCTTCTTTGTCACCAAAAGAAGATTCTAGATTCTTAGTCTGAGTCTGAGTCTGTGTCCTTTTTCACTGCCTGGCCTTGTTCCCAGCCAACTACTTGACCTTTGAGCTTTTTGTCAGGGTATGACTGCTTGTAGAGTAGAGAGTGCTTTTTCCCAAGCTTAAGGGGCTGCACTGCTGTTTTAAGAGCTACTTCTATTCCACTGTCACTGCAAGGTCTGCCACAGCAGTGCTCCCCCCCCCCCCCAGAACTGCCAATCAGGACTGCAATCCAGATCAAGCAGGGTAAAGCACTCTTGCTCTGGTCTGCCACTTGATTCCTCCTTTTGTGACAGCCAGGAACTCTGGAATCAGCTGACACTGGAGCTCTGGAAGCAGCCACAGGAGCTTCCTGCGGCTACTTCCATCACCACAGCACCACATGTGCCACCTGCAAGGCTAGGGCTGGACCACTTTCTAACCTCATCTAACAGTTTTCCTACTAACCTGCTCTGTGGTCTTTGGTGTTTGTGGGTTGAGAAGTCTGGTAACTGCCACAGCTCAATGATTCATGGACCTATGGTCTGTTCTGGCTGGCTGACTCCCTGTCTGGTCTGTCCTGGTGTGGCCCATGCTGGGCTGTGCTCTGCTCCCAGCACCATGGGATAGATCCTTCCCAGCGACCTTCTAGGCCATCCTGGGCTGCAGACCAGCTTCTGTCTGCTATTTTGTGATTTCTGCAGCTCTAGAATTTGTTCAGAGACATTTTTACAGGTCTTTGGAGGGATTGGGTGGAGAGCTTAAGCAAGTCCCTGCTTTCCAGTTGCCGTCTTTGCTCCACCCCACCTAATTCTAATTTTTAATGACTTATTCCCTTCAGTTAGCTTTTCTACCTCCTTTTCCATTTGGTCATTTTTTAAAGAAGCTGTTTTCTCCAGATAGCCTGTGTACCCCTTTATCCATTTGGCCAGTTTTACTTTTTAAGAAATTGTTCTCTTCAGTGATTTTTTTTTTCATTTTGTCATTTATATTTTTAAAATCATTGGTCGATTTTTCTTCTAGCTCTCTAATTTGGCTTTTAAATTCCTTCTTAAACTCTTCCAAGAATTCTTTTGGGGCTTGTGGTAAGTTCATATTCCCTTTTGAGATTTCTGATGTGGGCATAGTGTCAATGCTGTCATCTTCTGAATTCATATTTTGATCTTTCCTGTCTGCTTCTTATTCAGGTTGATTGCCTTTTTCGTGCCTTTTAAAGTGGATCTCTGCTTCTGGGGCACAGGGCTCTCTGTCCCATGTCTCCTGTGGTGGGAACTAGGGTCTTGGTTACTGGCTTTGTGTGATGTAGCCTCTGGCTCTGTCAGATTATATACACCGAAGCTCACAGCATGAAGTGTGGGGGTGTAAAGTCAATTAGTAAGGGAATAGATCTTTCCCACCCATTGAATAAGCTTCAGGTGGGGTCACCAAAGGGAGGTCTGATTAGAGACAGGCCCACCCTCTTTCACGAATCAGATGTGAGGCCCCAGGCTAGTTAGCAAACTGGTTTGCTAGGTTGAGAAAGGTGTGAAGCTCTCAGGGCCCTAAGGGGAGTTGCTCAAACCAGTCAATGGTATGTGCCTGAATTCTAGTCACTCAGATGATGTATAAGGACTGTATAAAAAGAGAGAGCAGAACTTGGAAATAGGAGAGACTGAGGACTGAGGACTAGGAGGAGCAGAACTGGACACAACAGAGCGAGAAGCAGCGGAATGGAGAGCAGCAGGATTCAGAAGCCTAGAGCCAGCTTCCACAATGTGCAGAGCAGAGAGCGGTGAACACAAGAACTTGTGTGGAACTTGGAATTGAAGGAACTGATTCGTGAGTGATTTTGTTATAGGAGGGCCTTAGCATTGAGGAGAAGCACAAGTATGGTTTGGTTTGCTACTAAAATATTTTCTTGTAATCTCCTTGTTACTGTAGTGAGGTGGGCTTATCCGTTTTGGAATGTTATTGGCACAATAACATTGGTCCTTGAGTCTGATCCTTTGGAGTCTAAATAAATGTTATACTTCCTCTGCCTTTTACCTAGAGAATTCATTATACTTTGGAATTCTGAACCATTCAGGCATGTCCATGGTCCTCTCCAAGGTCATGAATTTTGGCTTACTGATATAGGGGAATTGATGATCTGGCTGCTGGAAGTCACCTCATCCCCTAGGGCTGGATAGGCTCAGCCACTAGTAGACATCTGAGTTAGTTTCTGCTGATTATCCTGGCTGTGCAGAGGCAAACCTGGGGTCCTAGTGTTGCCACTTGCCAGCTCCACCCCCCTGGGGATCAAGATCTCCTGCTGCTCTGCTGAAGTGGGGCTTGCTGGAATGACTCTGATTTTCCCCTAGACCCCTTTAGCCACTGCAGGAGGGACCCTTCCCTATGATCTCCTAGCTTTCCAAGGTAAAAGACTACTCCTAAGATCCACTATTCCAGGATTTTTCCTGGGGTAATATTATCTAGGTTTTTCAAGGTTGGCAGGGGTTGGGGGGAGGGTAAGTGAGAGCACTTACTTTACTCTGCAATCATGGCTCCCAGAAGTTCAAATATGTGACTTGTCTCTGGGCTGATATTCCCAGGAGTAGTTGCTGCCACTGTTGTAGGCCCTGAGCTTCTGTGTCACCCAATTCCAAGAGACCACCATCCTGACCTGAGAGGTTTGGGGATCGCTATTGCTACTGGTGATTGACTTCATCTGGGGTGAGGTCTACTTCCACTCTGCTATGGCATAGTCTACACTGGTGTAGTCCATGCACTCTGCTATCTCCCAGCCTAGCACAACAGATCTTTCTGGTGAACCTTTTTGGCCTGTGCTAGGCTGCAAATCTGCCACACTCTATCTCTCAGTGGATTCCACATCCTCAAAATTTGTTCAAATACACTTCTTAGAGGGACCCAACAGAATTTATGGGAGAGCACTGGAGAGTTGCTTCTTTCACTCCACCATCTTGACTCTGCTCACCCATAATAGGCTTTTTGCTTTCTCATGCGTGATTCATGCTCCTTCCCAATAAGAGGCTCACATGGGCCACTTGTTTTACCATCTTTGTCCAGTTTGCCTCTTTGAGGAAAATTTCTAGCCTAGTATAGTATTCCTTTAGACCAGATTCACCTATATTTTGTCTTTATGCATTGAAATAGGGCTAGAACAGTAACAAAATATCAATATAGCAGTCTAGCTGGTCTTAGAACAAGGGGTTTCTTCTTGATGCATCAATTATTCTTTGTGAATCAAACACTAATCTCAGAATTACAGCATTTCTGGGTCACTTGTCTTAGAATCAGATAATATCATAACACAGTAGCCATTCATTCTGGGGTTTCAAGATATGGGAAGAACACTTTGAAAGCAGAAAGGCACTCAAAAAAGAATATAGAGATCCTTATCTTTTGGTGAATAGGACATAAATCAGCAATATTCAATCTGTCTGACCCATGAATTGTTGATTAATATGGCATACTGACCTGCACTTTCTAAGGGTAGAATAGACCCAGATGTCATTGTTTACCATCTTCTAGTTATCGAATTATTATAAGGAAATTACCTTGTTAAAAATAGTAGGTGACTAGAAGGAAACCTTAAATGTGATTCTGTACACACAGGAAGTATGCCCAGTAACTTCAGAGAACTCAAATGATGCCTTTTCTTCCTGCTTTTTGGCAGGATCTGGAGTAAAATATCTGTCTCTACTTCATAAGCCTGTATTTAGCTATCAAATAATATTTCCCTGACATCTTACTATTCTCCAGATGCAGATAGGATTCTCCTTACCATCTTCTTGTCTTTGCACAGATAGATGGTCCCCCATTTTAAGAATGTCTTTTTCTTTGCTCATTCCCATTTCTTAGAATTTCTAACTTCCTTAAAGGACAGTTTCCTGCAGAACAACTTTTCTGCACTTCAGCCATCAACCTTGTTAGGGTTCTCTCCCTCCTGAAATTAATTTGTATTCATTTATTTATGTAAAAGTTACATTCGCCCAAAACAAAGTAAGCTCCTTGAAGGATTATCTTATGCTGTGTCTTTGTATTCCCGATACAAACATAGGGTCTTGCCCATTATAGGTATTCAATGAATAGTGGAACTTCAGTTGACTTGAAAGTATCTTTAATAGGAAAAATTTAGCAAAATTGATACAAAATCCGAATTTTGGAATGGATATTGGCTTATAGAGATTTTATATTGTCCTCTAGAATCATGCAGCTTACTGATCTGGTACAAAAAGATATGAACTACCAATAAAAATCAGGCCCATTCTACTTATTAAAATGTTGTGCTCAACAAAAAAAAAAGTTCTCAATAAACATATTTTAACATTTCTTACAGAAAATCTCATATTCTTGTTTTATCTTGACCTACCCTTTCAAAAAGCAAATTGGTAAATTCCGAACGATGCATTTATCTTTTCTCAAGATTTTGCTACTATGCCAGTTATCCAGAGCAATAAAATATTTATAAAGTAGTCTAATGTTCAGTGTGATATAATTGCTTGTACTGCCTGTTTTTTTTTTTCAATCAAGTAAGGCTTATACGCCTCTTATTGAGATAGATCGTCGTTTCTGGTCTGTGCCAGGGTTTTAAGCCTCCATTCTCATTTACAACAATTCATTTTAATTTATTGTTCAGAATTATGAACATGGTTTAGCATAATGAAATGTTGTTGCAATAAATTCACTAGTGTCAGGTGATATCCAATCCTTGGGATGATATCACCTGGTGCTTAAGATAATTTCCAGTCTCTGTATGTACCTCCCTGCCAATTGTAAATGATAAACAAATCATAGTTCATTGTGATGGTTTGATATATGTCTTCTTTTAGTTTTTCTTTTAAGAATATGCTATTGAAAACAAAGACGTGACCACAGCGTTGACTTCTTCAAGACATTTCTGTGACTCTCGTTTTCTTCTAGTATGAAATACAAATTCTTTTGTTTGGCTTTTGCAACCCTCCACAATATCACCCTATTTGGCTTTTAAAGCCAAAATAGCTTGAAAACTTTCTACTTTTTTTCATTATACTTACACATTACTCATCACTGTATACTCTGCAAGGCAATGATGTTGGCTCGCTTGCTGTTTCTTACACAGAACACTCCATCTCCCAACTCCCACAATTTCACTGGATGTCCTCCATCATATCTAGAATGCTCTCCCTCCTTGTTCCTGCTTCCTAGCTCCCCTAGCATCCTTCAAGCTCAGCTTCTGAAAGAAACCTTTCTAAATTCTTATTAATCTTAGTTTCTCAGAGGACAGCTCTAATTTATGTTGTATATATAATGTTTGTGTTTGCATGTTTTCTCCCCCATAAGACTGAGCTCCTTGAAATTAAGGACTAGATTTTGTTTGCATGTTAGTATTTTGATTTTTTGCCTATCTTTGTATCCTCAATGATTAAGTACAGGTGCTAGATAACTGCTTGACATATTTCTAGAGTGAATTTAAATTAATTATGATCATGCAAACCACATTCAAGCCAACTTGGATTACCTGTTCATCTTGCCTCTGGACTTTTGCATAGGCTGGATAGCATGTCTACAATGATCATTTCTTTTTAAGCTCTATGTCTTAGAATCCTTGACTTTCAAGATTCTGCTCAAATTCCTTTCCTGATTAACCTCTCTATCATGAACTCTCCACATCAATCCTTAATTCTTCTGCACATATTGTATTTATATTTTTGGTACCCATTTTTTTCCTTCAGTAAAAACTAATAGGCTTAAAGACAGAGAATGTCCTTTTTTTCTTGGTTATTTTTTTCATGCGTATCACAATGACTTTCACAAAGTGAGTATTCAGTAAGTGCCTTTTAAAGAATGCAAAATTCCACAATGACACTCTGAAGAAGAGTAAAATTATTTGATATTTTATGTACATATTAACTTTTAAATTTGTTTTTATTTTGCTAACTCACAAAGGCTCTGTAGTTGGTGCTTAAAATATTATTTTGCTAAATAAGCTTTTATTTCATTTTACCATGTCCTTCCTGGATTTGACAGATTAACCTTATCATAGATGAGGAATGTTAATACTTAATTTGAAATGTTGGCTAAATTTGCTTTAATTTTGTTTTGGTTACTCTTCACTATTAACTAGCATGGTCTTATTCTTCTAGTAACCATTTCACATTTTATTTTAAATCCAGAATATGGAAAATATTCAGAGTTCATATGAAAGAAAGAATAAGATAACATATTACACCATTAAAGAAGAGTAGTAGGGAAATGTCAAATTTTCTTTGGTTCTCAGAAAACAGGCAACCTTCTATCCCACACCTCTACCTCTCTCAGGGTGTCTATATTTATCTCACTAGCTATACTAAATGCATATTTACTCTATCAGAATGGTTCTCAGCTGCTATCTAGAAGAAAAAAAAGTGCTTCTTAATCTAATTCATCTCTCCCCCATATTTCATCAGTGCTTCTGTGGGCTCTCCTCCAAAGGCCTCCTATGTTCCAGACATTGTACTTTATGGTTCTAAGGGAAAACAAAACAAAAAACAAGACAAAACAAACAAAGAGAAACCAAACATATCTTGGGAGGAAGGCTCCACCAGGCAGAGAAATTTTTTTTTAAAAGTACCATGTAAAAATGGGATACTTACTCTGAGTCTGGAAGGAAAGTAAAAAGTCCAAAAGACAGGGGAAATGAGGAAGTACATTCTAAACTGGCTGATACTTTTCTGCTTTGATATGTGAGATTTTTATTTTCTAATTAATGATCATTTTTTTTGTAAAAATGCCACAACATTTTACCAATATAGATACTCCTTTCTATTATCACTTGATGATAACCAGAGATCTATTATATCTAAGTTTTCTGAAATCCTATTGAGGTTCATAACTACATTCACATTTATTTTTAGCTATATGTATCAGTTCTGAGAGGGATATATACTATTATCATTTTACTTTATATTTTTCTATGTTGTTTTTTTTTTTCTGTTGCTAGGGTCAGAAATACACAATTGCTTTTTGTTTTTGCACGTGCTCCATGCTTAGTACACAACACTCTTTCCCATGGAGCACTACCCCTAAGCTCACTTGTGATTCTGGTAACTGTTTCAGACCCTGATTCTTCACTCTTAGGTGCGGGTCACCTCTTTAATTAGCAGTGGGTCTTTAACCCAGCTCTATGGTGTGAGCAAGAGTTAACACATTTTCTTGCTCCTTACAGAAAGTCAAGCCCCTCTGTGCTGGAACTGAGACCTATTCTTGCCGTAATGCACCCAATTCTGTCCCTTAGCCAGATTTCGTGCTGGAAAGCTCTGTGTGGTGTATTCTGTGGTTGACACTGTCCAAAGTTTCTATAGACATTATTGTCTCCTTATGCTAATTAGCCATGGAAAAGTGAATCATGATTTTTTTTTTCCCCAGTAAGAACTTAATCTGCTGTATTTTCTAGGTCTTTATGGAGGAATTACAGGGGAAAGCTGGGCTATACTGCTTTTTCTTAAATATCTTGACTTGTTTAACTCTAAACTTGTTGTTATTTAGTAGTTTCAGTTTTGTTCAACTCTTCGCTACCCAATTTGAAGTTTTCTTGGTAAAAATATTGGAAAGGTTTATCATTTCCTTCTCCAGCAAACAGAGTAAAGTGACTTTCCAAGGCTCACAGCTAGTAAGTACCTGAGGCCAGATTTGTATTCAGGAAGAGGAGTCTTCCTGATTCTAGGCCTTGTACTCTTTGCACTGCACCACTTAGTTGTCCTAAACTCACTTAACATGAACAAGTTTATATGAACAATTGTTTTGCTTTTTCGTGTCCTGTATTATACGTGGCAAGTACATCAAGATATTGCAGAATAAGGTACTTTTGAGGCTTTCTGCTCTTTTTATTGTGATAATTGATTTACAATGAAATTATTATAATAAATGTTTTCTCTATTTTTCATTTTCTATGATCAATAATTTGCTTTAATTGGTCAATTTAGAGTTGTTTGAATTTCATATAATACATTTCCCCTTGTTTTTATTATTTTTACTAGATTTGTGCTCATTTTCATTCTTGTTCTAAGTTGATGGCCAGACACTACACAGTGGATTCAAGAATAGCTTCTATATTAACAATGACTCATTTCCTACGCTGCTAAAATATAAACATTTTTTATTTCCTTTTTCATATTTAGCTCTTACCATCTTGCAATGCCTATAAATTATTTTTTTTTCCATCAAAGAATGTAAGATACAGAGCCAAAAGACTTCCATGTAGATTACAAATCTTTGACTCCTCCCCTTACTTATTTCACATGTACAGTTGGCAAATTGTTTTTGATATCCATCTATGAATACTGATTGTCTCTTATATGCCAGGCACTGTGCTAAGCATTAAGGATAGAAAGGTAAAAATAAAACAATATTTGCCAAATAACTTGCATTAAATCAGTGATGAGAACATATACAAAATCAATTCAAGGTCATAGAAGGAGACTGTATTAGCTGGTAGGATCACCAAATACATCATATAGAAAGTGAGACTGGAACTTAATTTTTAAGGAAATGACATATTCTAATAGGCATACATACAAAGTATATACATTTCCAGTATTGAGGCTAACCAGTCCAAAGGCATAGAGACAAGAGATAAATTATGTGTATAGAAGAGCTGCAGATAGCTTGATTTAATTTGAAGAATATTATGAAATTCTTCCTAGAATTTATCTGCCAAAAGAAAAGAGGAAGGCAAGAAGGAAGGAAAAGTTTGAGAGAATAAAGGAGGAAGGAAGGAAGGAAGGAAATGTTTAAGTGCTTTCTAAGTGTATTATACTAAGGACTGTTCCTGCAAATACATGTAAACAAAAAAAAAAGTCCCTACCCTCAAGGAATTTACATTCTAGTGAGAGGACAAAATGAAAATGAAAGATGAAAAGTTTGAAGACAGGAAATCAAATTACTTGGAGTTGTAAAATGGTTTTGAAATTCAGAGGAATTCTAGAACGGGACCTGAAAGAGAAAAAAGGCAATCCAGCTCTGGCCCCTGTCCAAAATGGAAGTGGAGTTGAAATTATATTTCTTGCTGAATTTGGAAACAATTTTAGAATCCTCAATTTTTTTCCTCTCCAAATAGAACTTCTGGGAGAAGGGAAGGAGAAGTGAATAAGCATTTATATAGTGCTACTATGTGCCACAAACTGTGCTGAATGCAATATTATCTCATTTGACCCTCAAAATAACCTTACTAGGTAAGTACTATTATTTTCTGCATTGTGCAGGTAAGGAAACTGAGGCAAACAAAGGTTAAGTGACTTGCCCAGGGCCACAGAGCTGAAGTGTCAGAAGCCAGATTTGAATTCACGTTTTCATGACTCTAGACCTAGCACTCTATCCATTGTGCCACCAATTGCTTCTCTCCTTGGGAGCAATCCTACTTTTTGTACCTTCCTTCTTTTTACTAGCACCTTTTGTAAGAAGAAAAACAAGAATAGCTCACATTTATATAATGTTTAAAGCTTACCAAGTACTTTATATTTATCCTGTTTGGATATATTACACCATTACTAACCTATGAGGTACGTGCTATTATAATCAATCTCTACTTTACAGATGAGGAAAAAGAGGCTAAGAGATTTGTCCAGAATGGTGTACTTTCGATGGCATCTGAGAAAGGATTCTAGCTCATCTTCCAGACTCCAATTCTTTTACTTTGTGAACTGAGCTAACTAGTTGCCAAGAATTGGAAGAAAAAAATTAGGTTTCAATTTCCATTTTCATTTGGAGTGTCAAACTTGTTAAAACTGAGTTCCTCTAATAACACTTACACTGATTGGTCAATGTAGCTCATATGTATTGTGTTGTGTGGTATGTTAAAGTCTATGTATTCCATAAAACTCTCTGATTCTTGGCACAATCTGTTTTTTTCACTACACAACTTATTATCATTAGAAAAACAGAAAAAAAAAAATCCTCCTGCTCTTACCTCAGGGCTTACAGAAATTTTGTACTTTTTTTCTTTTTCATAAGTTACTATGGATAAGGAACTCATCACCAAGGAATCATCACACTGTCAATGAGCCTCTTAATATTTACTAGGCTGATACTTAGAAAGCAGACTTACTTGGTTTCCAGAATCATACACTTACCCTTCCTAGCATATTAGATTCACTTAGAATCAGTGTTCTGCTCTAATATTCTTTGACAATCTTACACATGTTTTCTCAACCTGGACTCTGTAAATTTGTTTATTTCTAAATATTCTGATAGCTGTAGCTCAATGTAATCTGTCTTTTGTTATCCTGTATATTTTAATTAATACGTATAAAAACCTTCTGCAAAACTGTAGCCATCAACAGACTGTCAAATGATCCATGACACAAAAAGTCACAAACCTCTGTTCTATGGTTATCTTCATATCATTTATGCCATGTTTTTTATCATGACTAATTAAGAAAAGTGCTTCCCTGTCTGTATTTAGCTTTGATTTTCAAAGAATCCATGTCTGTCCACTTGAATCAGGACAAGTATACTGATCGTCTTTAATTTTTTTTCATGTCCATGTGTCAAAATACCAAGTAGCTGAAATGTTATGGTTATTGTTGAATTCCAAAGTTGTATCTCCCAATTTCCACAGTAGCTCTGCTTACTGCCATTTGCTTGGCAATAGAAGGAGGAAAAGATTTATTAGCAATAGATTCAGCTGGCACCCCATTCATTTCTAATTCAAATGAGATGACTGCCAACTCCTTAGGTAGTGTCTTGGTAGTTTTCTCTGCCTATAGGTGACAAAGAAATAATCTGTCTCACTACAGTAACTAGGTTGGGATAGTGATTTCCTTATATTGATTTTATCTCTGAATATGCCACCCAAATATGTATCAGGGAATTTTTGTTATAAGTTTGACAAAATGAGGGGGTGGAGCCAAGAAGGTGGCTGGAAAGCAGTGACTGGCGTGAGCTCCCCACCAAGTCCCTCCAAAAACCTATAAAAAAA
>JAQQSZ010015672.1:0-11215 GCA_028646595.1 Phalanger gymnotis | reverse complement strand
CGATTAGTCCAAAAACCTGTGAAATAGAAGCAAACATTGTTTCTTTTCCAAGATGCTGGAGACCACGCTTTAAAAGAATAGCTACTTTGTTGAAGGGTGGGGTTTGCATAGATTAAAATGCCAATATCCATAGCCAAGCTGATGAGGTTAAAGAAAATTGATAATGGTAAAGGAACCATAGGCTTCTAGAGGTGCTCGAAACCCCAAACACTGACATGCCAGGTCCTGCTGAAAGAATTCGACTCAAGTCTTCTCAGCCAAGGAAAAAGACAAAGTTTACTAAGGATTTGCCATAATGGGTGGGTTCTCTTAAAAAATTTTATCATTTGTGATACTTATTTTCACAAGCGGGCCAGATTCAACCTGAGCTAGATTGAATCTAAGCACCTTCATGGAGGCAAGATGGATTTTATATACAGAAAGATTGTGGGGAGGGATTGAGGGGTGGTCCAGTAGTCTGGGGTGACTAGAGGAGGGGTCTAAGGAGGATCTTGATGGGACTGGGGTTGACTAGAGGTCAAGACTCCAGGAAACAAGAATGCGATTTTCATAGGATTAAGGATGGGAAGCAGCTGAACAATAGAGGACTAGGCTGGGTAGAGATTTGGGCCTAGGTAATGAAAGGCTTATGGCCTCAGGGAAGGCCGGATCTAGTGGGAAGATTCCAGTAGAGTTCAAGGGGGTTCCCAGAGACTGTACCCTTATCAAAGCCACACAGAGTATTACAAGATAATAATGTGTATCCAAGAAAAAAATAAGCATGTGAAGGGATAGCTCTTCCTGATATCTAAGACACAGCCCCAGAATGCGTGCATTTAGTTAATTGTCTTTTCTTTCTTTCCTCTACCCTATCTGACTTGAAGATTCACTTGACCCATTTATTGCCATTTAATGTCTATATATCCTTTTAGCATGAAATTCTACTAAGGTAAGAAACTGACTTCTATCATTGGCGTTGGCAGTAATTACAGCATTACTCTGCAATTGTCAATTTCCTTTTCATTTCTTCTTGGTGTCCACTCGTTCCTTTGGCCCTGGCAGTCTGTGAGAAAGATCTCTTCTTAGCCAGAATGAGCACAATTTTTTTAAATGTCCAGAGAAGTCTAAAGGTGCATCCTTGTACTAGAAGCTGAAATAAGCTGGCTTTTTTTTGGAGGGGGGAAGGCAGATTAATTGGGGTTAAGGGACTTGCCCAAGGTCACACAGCTAGGAAGTGTCGTGTGTCCGAGGCCAGATTTGAACTCTGGTCCTCCTGATTCCAAGACCTGTGCTCTACCCACTGCACCACCTAGCTGCCCCATGAGTTGGCTTTTAACATTAAAATAGTGACTGCAATGGCAAGAGAGAACCATAGTATCAATGAGTTTAAGAGAAATGTTATTTCATTCAGTCTCCACGCCTACTGAGCCTGTCACAATGATTATCAGTCTGTGATGGATCTGGGGCCTTGGCTCTTGTTTGTTATAATGGGTATAAAAAATAACTTGTCATTGGTCTTGCACGTCAGGCTCACAAAAATGTTGGGCTTGAGTCCTTAGCTTTGGAAACTGATGCTTACATTCCCCACTAAACCATCAATGTGGGCTTTTGTCACTAACGATCCTACCTACCATTCTTCAGGAAAGCAAGTACTAATGTGTGTCAGTAATGAAGGTGGGACTTTTTGCTGTTCTCTTTAATGATTCTGGCCTTTGTTTGGATGGGGGCCCATAAGGTAGGATCTTGTCTCTGAATGTTTCTCAGAACTGAGACAATCAGGAGTCGTTGACTTGTATGTGGTGGTACTAGGGATTAACTTTATCACACCCTAAATGGGATTTTCACTGTTCCTTCTTTGAGTGCTTCTCAGCACTGGGGTAATCAAGTGCCCTAGGGCCCTGAGAGGAGTATATAAGATCCAAGGTTGGCATTTGACTTTTGGGGCTCTCACTCACTGGAAGTGTCCTGTGACTTGAAGAGACTCTGGGCAGCCCCTGTTAAGAGCCTCAGTGCGCATAAACCTAGATGTTAGGACTTTGTTAAACCCTGGTAACTGAATTGAGATTTGAATCAGACAAGGGCTGTCTGCTGATGTTTATTATTTACTTGTATTTGCTCTGAAATTCAGGGTGCTAGCTTTTCCTCCTGAACTAAGTGAACGATATTTGTATGTTGGCTTAAAGTGAGATTGTTAACTCCTTAAAGTTACTTTCCTTAGTAAAGCAGGTCAAAGAACTTGTGTTAGCAGTCCCTCTGTATGCTGCTGTTATTGGTCTTGCACAGCCACAGTAACTGCTACCCGAATTGTTACATAATGGCAGGTCAGCATTTGTAGGTATAGTAGATCAATAAACAAATTCTCAATTTTTCCTTGGAAATTCCAAATGAGAGACCTGTGCATTTGTGCAGGGGGCAGGAGGGAGGTGTGGGAGAGAGGGTAACCTAAGTATCATGGGTCTAAGCTAATGAGTGACTAGAGTTGGTTCACATCGAGCTGTTGGTATAAGACAACTGACTGTATTCTGATGCTGGGAAGGAAGAAAAGAGAATGCACAAGAACAAGGTGATAGTGTGATTTCATGTTGAAACGCCCCCTTGCTCTGCAGCCCCCTTGCTCTGCGGCATGCAGTAACACTCCACTTACTGGAACACTGTGACCCCTGAGTGAACCCAACTTACTGGAACAGCACTGATCAAACACCTAGCGTAAATCCTCAGATCTTGCTCAAGATGTGTTTGGCACCCGACGGGCAAAACTAGATACACTCTGCTAACCACAATACCCTGCTTTTGTAACGGCTTGCTTACACCTGCTCAAGCCTCACATATAAGAAGCCCTAGATTCTTGAGCTGGGGGCTTCTCTCCTCTGGACTTGTGGTCTATGAGGCAGTTCCCGGCCGGCTAATAAATGATGCTCACTATATTCTAATTTGGCTTGGTCTGTTTCTCGGCCCGTCCATTTCAATGTCATGCTCCAACTACAGGGAAAGCTAAAGATTCAGGCATTGATACTGAGTCTCTGGAGATAGTGTTCTTCTGAAATGTGTAAAATATCTCTGGACAAGTATCAGAATTAGTATTCTACTCTGCTCCCTTTGTTTTCCCCACTGACCTTCAAGATTTAGTACTCAAATCTCCAAATTATTCTAATGGACTTGATATCTCATTGTGAGAATTTCCCTCAGGGAAATGTATCATAGTGCATATTGGTTCTTGATTGTATTCCTTCCATGTCATTGCTACAGAAAGTCCATCCAGTGTTTTGTAACTTCTTCACATTCTCTTGACTGTGTCTAGATGCCAGTAGAACATACGACCGTGTTCCAGGTTAGTTGTCTTTCTAATGCCAAAAAAAAAAAAAATCTGGGTGTGTATTTTGTTTTAGGTGGCTAAAGTGTTCTGCAACACCTGTGTAGTGGAAAGAGCACTGACTTTGGAATGGAAGGACCTGGTTTTCAAACATGATATTGACACTTGTATGAATGTGGGCAAATTAATTTGCTTTTTGTGGTCTTAGGTTACTCCTTTGTAAAAGTGGGGGTTGAGCTAGTTGGCTTATACAGTCCCTTCAGTCTGTGAGCTTATCGTTGGCTATGCTATGGTGTTAGCTGCTCAAGGCCATCATAAAGCATAATGATCTTGGCTATACTCGACTGAAATTCCTTTTTTGGTTTTTTCAATGCAGCAAGCATTAAAGAAGGTCACTGTTCTGTGACCTGGAGTTCGAAGGGTAAATGACTGTTGCTCAACTCAAGGAGCAATGGGTAAACAACCCACAGAAAAATAAGGAGTGGAGGATCATGGGAAAGATGGACAAGATAATATCCTGAGAGAAAAAATATGTGAAATCGAAAGGAAGGCTTCATGGAAGAGATGGCAACTTGAGCCAAGCTTAGGAAAAACTAACTTTATTAGGCACAGCTAGAAAAAAATGTTAGACTTTGGTTATCTGTATTCTTTGAAGTTAAAGGAAGATGGAGAATAGAGCAGAGAATATTGTACAAAGAACCACTTTGAGCAGCTAGGCATTTTCATCCAAAAAAGCCTGAATTTAATAGTGATAACATTTCATAGCTCAAAGCGTTCAGTATCGTCAGTGGAGTACTACAATTCACCTGTGACCTCATTCACGTGGTTGTTTTTTCCTAAGATGAAAGTCTCTACCACTGCATGCCCACATATCCCATGAAGCTGGTCAGTATCTTCTCACAACTTAACCACTGTATGTCTTCTGGATTTCTCCCACTACAAAGATACCAATGGATCTTGGCTATTCACTTATAATTCCACCTTTACCATGTGACTAGATCCTCTTATTGTGTTAGAACTTTCACACGCTCATTACTCAGTTATATGACCTAAGGTGACGACTTTGTTGCTCTTGACGTATTTCTTGGATACTTAAGCAATAAGCATAAATGAACCTTTGAATACTTATCTTTCTCTTGTTAGTGGGCTTGTGAAAGCCTGCATGGTGCTTTCTCATACCTTCATCAATGTTACCTTGGGAGTGTGCAGATCTCCATATTTATATCTACATAGGAACTTAATCATGGATAATGGCTTCCAGTGAAGCAAGCAGAACCGAGAACATGTTTTAGTCATTGGCTACCATATAGTGAAGAATAGTATTTTTAGCCTTAGTTTTATTTTCTTTGTTTTCCAGGGGAAAAAAAACACACAAATTGGCTTTACTTGAGTTAAGGTTGAATGAGAGAGAATTTGCTTTTGCTACAGCTGGCTAGGTGAGCCAATTAATAGAGGACCAAATTTGGACAGGCAGAAAGATCAGCACCTGTATATGGATTTTGGGTCCCTTTTTCAAAGGTTGTTAGTTCAAGATGTATGAAAGGTAATTGGAGATAATAGATTAAAGGTCTGCAGCATAGGTATATTGGAGAATCATAAGCTGACACAAATCATTAAAAGCTGTTGACAACAACTAGTTCAACAATACATAGAAACAGACCCAGGACTTAGCCCTGAGGAACACTCAAGGTTACTAGACACAACCTAGTCCAGGTCCTAAAAGAATATATAGCAAAGGTGACTGAAAAGAAGTCTGATAGGTAGAACCAGCAGAGAGAAGTATCCCAAAAACAGAGAGAAAGGGGTGATTAACAGTGTCACAAGGCTTCAGAGAGATCAGGAAGAACAACATTTGAGAAGATCCTTGGTAATTCTCGAGTAGTTTCAATTGAATTATGATGTCAGAAGATGGATTGTAGGGGATTAAGAGTACAAGAAGACACAGTGGAGGCCCTTTGCATAAAGTCTTCTCAAATTTCTGGACCTCAAATGGCAGAAGAACAATAGTAAAGATGGAAAGATAAAGTGAGAATTTTGCAAGCATAGGGAAGACAAGGAGGCACCATGGTAGGCAGTAGGGAAGCAGCTAGGAGACAAGGAAAGGTAGAAGATGGGTGGGAGTGGGGGTGCTATATAGCAAAGCAGCCTGCTGGAGAGGAGACAAAATGAGATCACTTGTACACGTAGGTTAGCTTTGCTAAGGAGAAAAGCTACCTTGTGAGAGGGGCCAAATGAGATAGTAGCAGAAGATGTATGGGTGATAAGAGATGAGGAAATACAGAGTGAATGATGATTGGAGGAGGCTCAGGATCCATGGGAGGTTTGAAGGGGAGTCATTGTGGATGCTGAAGTCACCTAGTTGGAAAGAAGAGATTATGAGGCAAGTACTGAATTCCTTGTGGAAGGAAGGAAAATGTCTTGGAGGTTGGTAGACAGCAGCAACTTGGATTGGGTACTGTATGTGGACTGCATAAACATCTAAAGAGAAATTACTGAATGGCGGTACAGGTAGAAATTGGAAGCCACAAAGGGAAGCAGGGAAAATCCTAATTTCCCCCACCCACCCTTACTGATAAGTAGGGAGAATGAGTGAAGGGTACAGCCAGTGCTGAAAACTTTTAAAAGCAGATGCTCAAAAAGGAAAGTTTTTGCATGCAGCTGAGAAATAAAGCTATACAGGGAATGGGGCAAAGAAATCTATCCTGCCCTACAAAAAAGTAAGGGAAAAGGGATGGGGCAGGGCAGAGTGGGGTGGCAGAAGAGAAGCTTCAAACAAAAAATTAAACCCTTTCATATAAAATTGAGAATAAAATAAAGACAAATCTTCTTAAACTTTATTTTTAATATTTTTTAAAAGTGCAAAATAAATAAGCCCATAGGGTTCCATCAAACCCTTAAAATACCACTGGCTCAAAATCTGTTGTGTCAAAATAATACTTCTTAAACCCTGGGGGAAAAAACAATCTCTGTGGAAATCGAACTTGCTTTGGCTGCAGGTGGGGCAGTGAGGAGGGGTTGGACAGCTAAGATGTTCTTTACTCTATTGGCCCCTAGTTTAGGGATCCAGTGGAGATCATTTAAATTAGGAACATTAGGAAATCAAGAATATGCATTCATATTCTCTCTTGTTGAAGGATGAGAATCGAGGGGCTTGCCTCCTGACACTGCATTATTGGAGTCTGTTTCAAAGGTTGCTTATTTGATTGTGTGCAGCCCCACTTTGGAAAAAAAATGCTTATTGATTTCTTAGAACTCTATCTTCAGTCTACCACAAATTACTTGTGTTTAATCAATCTGCTCAAATAAATTGGAGTCGCATCATGTTTCTGTCTTGGGAAGACGTCCCTAAACTGGACTTTGTGATGAGTCAGTGTTAGCTCTGATTAAAAAAAATTAAACCCTGTTGCTAACTGAATTTCATGCCTTGGCAACAGTAAATAGGATCCCAGAATGAAGACCGACATAACCCTATTGTTAACCAGGATCCGAAGGCTCAGATGCCAAATGAGGTTCAACGCTTCATGGCCACTTAAAGTGGCAGAATAACATGGCTGGCACATGCCTAAATGGCTCGTAGGAATTCCATGACAGGTAGTTATATAGCAATCAGTCCCAATGGCCTAAGATTGAGAAGCACTTCCAACTAATAAGTTGGACACCTTGGTAGGAGCAAGAAAGTCTTCTAATTGCTAATGTACTTCATTTGGTATTAAGTGCTTTGCTTGGTAAATCACTAATCTTGACCTGCCACAGTTGATTCTCCTTCTAGGTCTCATGACTGAGAGCTTCACAAACGTGAGCACTAAAATTGCTCTTTTAAGCAAAAGCTCTTATCAGGGCTTATCAGTCTTCCTTGTATCACCCCCTTGCAGGCATTGGACTGTATAGATTTAGATCAAAAGTTATCTTCAATTCTCCAACTATATCATTTGCATTGAACCCCTGGAATGTGTCCTCCTAAGGATGTTGCCTGCTGGGGCTTCCTAGCCCCAATTTCTTCCAGGGCAGATAAAGAAGCTATCTAAAGTTGTAGTATTTCATGTTTTCACATCTTATTTAATGGAACCATCTGAGGTACATGGGTTACTCATCTCAAATGATCAAGGGCAGAAAAATCTGGCCTTTGCTTCAAGGGCCTCAATCAGTTATCATCCCTTCTCTAAATGATGTTTTCTAAAACTTGTGTAAAACCAATTCCCCATACCCGTCTCCTCTTAAAAAAAAAAAAGAGAGAGAGTGTAGGGAGATGAGGCTTCCTTGCCAGCCTTTGCTCTTGGCAGTTTTTCCTTGATCCCACAATGGTTCTAACCTTATCATTGGCTGTACTCATTTCTAACACTAGATGTTGGTCATCTTCCTATTGGGTCTCAGAGGGTCTTGATCATATGACAAGTTCCACCAGGAATAGCTTCATAGCAATGCTCTCTCCTGCAGGGTGGTTCTTGTCATCACAATAACAAGGGGGCTACATGGGCTTATTCCACTTCTGTTGCCAGTGCTTATATAGAAAGAGCTGATGTAACTGTCCTGTGTTTTAATGGAGCTACTATAAATTTTTCATGCTTGTTGCAACAAGAACACAGAATAAGAAAGGAGGGGAGGAAAGGATATTGACCTTGAATACACCAATAATCTGCAAAAGGGTGTCAGAATCTGGTCCAACTCTAGTGTGACCGATCAGTCCAAGTTAATGTTCCACTAGCATTCCTTCAAGAACTTGGGAAAATATCCATGCCAAGGTGAAACATTGACATCAAAATGTTTTAAACCAGACCTATTTCGTCGATATGTACGACTCCTAGTGAGAATGTTCTACTTATTTACATCTCTACTTTCCCTGAAGTTTCTACTTATGTGTTGGTACTGAAAGATTGTGACCCTAGGTTCACACTCAATAAATATGAATTGAACCTTGAACTGAAGTCTAACTGGCAATGTGGCACTCTAGAATTCAAAGGAAAAAGCAAGACATTTATCTTTAATATTCCACATGGCATCATAAGCACTTTGTTAAGCTCATTGGGTTGTTTGGTACTTGTGAGGTCACTTCTGATCTAACATGGATGTCTGTGGTTATTCTTTGTCCTTCGTGCTCAAAAAGGATCAGTTGCCTGTGTGGCCGACCACTTAATGTATGGTTCCTTTCGCCATTGGTGAGTGTTCATCTTTGATGAAAATTAAGGAATATTTTCCTCAATGGATGGGTCTTTTCTGGCTTTCATGCATGATTGTGGGTCCTGCCCTAGAGATCTTTCCTGCTGGATTGGGCATCTTGTATGAGCTACTCAGATACCTGGACATAGAATCTTCAAATCATATGAAAGATGTCCTAGCCAGAAAAGCTTGCCTTAAAGGTGATAAGCCAATATATCCAAAGGCCTGTTGTAATTAAGTAGTCATGACAGGATACCAGTGTGTGATAGCTCACAGCCCACAATTACATGAGCTAAAAGAGGCTTCAAAAGTCATTTAGTGCAACAGAAATCCCTTGTTTCTTACATGACAGCCTTACAGATTTTGCCGGTAGTTCTCCCATTGGTGGCCACTTCATGCCTCCTGAGGGGAAAAAACTTCTTGATAGCTATAGAGGTTCAGTGCCCTTTCTTCACTTAGAGCCTAAATGCTTATGGTACATATTGATCTTAATATTTGTATTTTGTTTCTCCTGATTCTTGTATTTGAAAGTAAAAATTCCTGTTCTGTTCTGGTCTCTTTCTGCAAGCATCTTTGACACTTCTTTCATCAAATATCAATTTTCTCCCTTGCAGGATTACACTCTGCTTTGATGGGTAGGTTATTCTTGGTTGCAAACCCAGCTCCTTTGCCGTTAATGTCATATACCACGTCTGTCTTTCAATGTAGAAGCTGCTAAGTTTTTTATCATCCTGACTGCTGCTCAACAATATTGGAGTTGTCTTTCTAGTTGCTTCCAACATTTTCTCCTTGAACTGGGAGCTTTGAAACTTAACTATGATATTCCTGTGAGTTCTTTTTGGGACGACTTTTAGTCAGCAATCAGTGGATTTTTTTTTCCAATTTCTATTTTACCCTCTAGTTCTAAAAATTCCCTTAATTTAATTTCCTTTAATTTAATTAGGCAATTTCCCTTAATTTCTTGAAGTATAATGTCTAGACTCTTTAAAATTATGACTTTCAAGTAACCTGACAATGCTTATATTATCTTTCCTCAATACGTTCCAGGTCACTTGCTTTTCTAAGGAGATATTTTGTGTTCTATTCTTTTTTTGATTATGTTGCAATTCTTAATGTCCTTAGTTTCCCCTCACCCAATTCTAACTTTTAAGGAGTTGTTTCCTTGTGTAAGTTTTTGGACCTATTTTTGCAATAGATTGACTTTCCCAATTTTTCTTCTACATCTCATTTTATTTTTAAAGTCATTTTAAAGCTCTTCTAAGAATTCTTTTAGAGCTTGTGACTTTTACATTTTTCTTTGAAGCTTTATAAGTAGCTATTTTAATTTCATTGTCTTCTTCAGAATCCAAACCCTGAACTTCTGTCACCATAATTATTGATGGTCAGATTCTTTTTCTGTTTAATCATTTTAATGGCCTATTTCTTGGCTGTTAACATTGTTAGGGCTGAATTTTGCTCTTGGAGTGTGGGGGGTAATGCCTCAGGTTTCAGATTTTTTCATGTTATTGGCTTCACAGCTCTATCTGGAGGTCTTTGACTTTTTTCTTTCAATGTGCTATGATCAAATGCTGGTTACTCTTCCAGCTTACTCCTTGGTTTGACTGACTTCAGATACTTCTCTCTGCCCCTGACATGTGACCAGGTCTGTCCTCCCCATGTCTTGTATTACTGCCATTACAAATGCTCACAGCAAGTATTCATTCACTTCTCTGCATTAAAGGTGAAACCAGGGACTCCGCTTTTCTGGGAGTGACCACAATCAGTCCTGCATCTGGAAGCCCTGAGCCCAGTGTGTTCCCAGTTGGGGAAAAAATAAGGTAAAAAGTGCACAACAGAACAAAAGAAACCTACAAGAAAGCAAAGAAAAGAGGGACAGCTTTGAAAATAATGTGAGGTATTTACTATAGGTCTTCTCAAGATGGAAATTTATTGCTTTATATTGAATTCTCTCTCATTCTGCTGTGTACATGGCAATGTTTTTTCCCTCTCTTCTTTTTTTGTACTTAAGTTTAAATTAAAAAACTAAAGAAAATTGGCCCTGTCTTCTGGGAAGCAAAAGGCAGTTGGGAATGTGAGGGTTAGCTATCGTATTAAAGTTATGAGGCTATTAAAATGACAGCGGTCCTTCCCTTGAGAAGGTGAAATTTTTGAAGACTAAAGTTTTTATGCTTTCCTTCCCTGATATGAGAAGCCCTTGTAGCTTTATCATTAACGCTTGTGGTGATATGTTTAAATCTGTGGACGGGGAGGGAGGGGACTAGGCATGGGATCTCTGGCTGAGATTGAATTATTGGTTTTCAATGAAGGCATTTGGTAACTTTGCAAGGTAGCATGGCAGGCTCGCCAAGGGAGATTGCTTTTGCAGAGCCCACATAATTCAAGCTGTTGTTGGAAGAACTACAGTTAAGGCCCAGGTCATTAGATATCTGGTCACCATTTGTGCTAGTGAATGTGCTTAGCATAGTGTTCTACTGAGAAATAACTAGGAACCTACCCCTGCCCCCCTCACATACACATGTAGCCCTCCTTTCTACAGCATGTTTCTGATATGGTCTAACTTCAGAAGAATCCTTGACCAAGGTCGCCCCTCCTTCATTAATAATGTTATGATTAACCAAGGCAAGAAATCAAAGTTCCATGTGTGTTTTTTCCTGATGGAAATATGGTAGCATATTAGCTAGCAAGAATGAAAATAAGTCATGTAGGATGATCTGAGGATATTTAAAGGAAGGCTTAATCCAAAGAACTCATGGTCTAGTTAAGACTAGAACC
>JAQQSZ010015671.1:0-11215 GCA_028646595.1 Phalanger gymnotis | reverse complement strand
TGCCAATCACCTCCTCAAATAGATCCCAAAAAGAAATCTCCTAGGAATATTGTTGCCAAATTCCAGAGCTCCCAGATCAAGGAGAAAATACTGCAAGCAGCCAGAAAGAAACAATTTGAGTATTGTGGAAACACAATCAGAATAACCCAAGATCTAGCAGCTTCTACATTAAGAGATCAAAGGGCTTGGAATACGATATTCCAGAGGTCAATGGAGCTAGGATTAAAACCAAGAATCCCCTACCCAGCAAAACCGAGTATCATGCTCCAAGGCAAAATATGGATGTTCAATAAAATAGAGGACTTTCAAGCTTTCTCAGTGAAAAGACCAGAGCTGAATAGAAAATTTGACTTTCAAACACAAGAATCAAGAGAAGCATGAAAAGGTAATCAAGAAAAAGAACAAGAAAAAGACATCTCAAGGGACTTACTAAAGTTGAACTATTTTGTTTACATTCCTACATAGAATGATGATGTGTTTGATTAATGAGACCTCAGTATTAGGGTAGCTGAAGGGAATATGCATATATATATATATATATATATATGTACATGTGTGTATATATATGTACATGTGTGTATATATATGTACATGTGTGTATGTACATATGTATGTGTGTGTATATATAGAGAGAGAGAGAGAAAGAGAGAGAGAGGGCACAGGGTGAGTTCAAGATGAAGGGATGATATCTAAAACAAAATCAATTAAGGGATGAGAGAGGAATATATTGAGAGAGGGAGATAGGGAGAGATTGAATGGGGTAAATTATCTCACATAAAAGTGGCAAGAAAAAGCAGTTCTGTAGGAAGAGAAGAGAAGGCAGGTGAGGGGGAATGAGTGAATCTTACTCTCATCAGATTTGACCTGAGGAGGGAATACCATACACACTCAATTGGACATCTTACCCCACAGGAAAGAAGGAGGAAGAAGATTTTAAAAAAGGGAGATGATAGGAGGGAGGGCACATGGGGAGAGGTGGTAATCAAAAACAAACAATTTCAAAAAGGGACAGGCTCAAGGGAAAAAACTGGATAAAGGGGGATAGGTTAGGAAGGAGCAAAATATAGTTAGTCTTTCACAACATTAGTATTGTGGAAGGGTTATACATAATGATATGCATGTGGCCTGTGTTGAATTGCTTGACCTCTTAGGGAGGGTGGGTGGGAAGGGAAGAGGGGAGAGAATTTGGAACGCAACGTTTTAAAAAATAGATGTTCAAAAACAAAAAATGTTTTTGCATGCAACTAGAAAATAAGATACACAGGCAATGGGGCGTAGAAATTTATCTTGCCCTACAAGAAAGGAAGGGAAAAAAGGATGGGAGGGGAGTGGGGTGACAGAAAGGAGGGCTGACTGGGTAACAGGGCAACCAGAATATACGCCATCTTGGAGTGGCGGGGGAGGGTAGAAATGGGGAGAAAATTTGTAATTCAAACTCTTGTGAAAATCAATGCTGAAAACTAAATATATTAAATAAATCAAATTTTAAAAAAAGACAAAAAAAGAAAAGGACCCTGAGGCAGCATCGAAATCTTGGCTCTTATTACTACTCTCCTTGTCCTTTCCTGGCTGCTCTCTAAGAAGAGAGGTGGAAGGATTAGCTCTGGAGTTGGGGAACCAGCTTCAACGTCCCAACTGTAAAATGGGCACACCCTTCCATTCTTCACCTCACAATGCTGCTGTTAAGAAACGGCTTCCAGCCCTTCTAGAAACAGCTGCCAGGCTCTGATACTCACCAAGATGACAAAATCTTTGGGGGCACTGGGGATGTTGCTGATGGGGGACAGGGTTTTGGGCATGTGCTTCAAGGTGACTGCAGTGACATGGATCCTGGCTGACAATCGAACCCCGACAAACCCCTGCGGGCCCCAGAATGCCCGGCAGTTGCCAGGGTAGATGTCTGGCTGTGGGTAGAAGACAAATCAGCTGAAAGGCCTAGAGCCAATGGAACAGATCCAGATCGTGGGGCCCCTCTGCCTTGAGAGCCCAGCCACCACAGAAGAGGGCAGGAGATGGTAGGCTAGAGAGGTAAGCTGGGGATCCTTTTTTCAGCCCTACCTGGAGGATGGCTCTTGGGGACCGGAAATAATACCACAAGAGGATACCAAACAAACTTAGAACAGCTATTCTGGTGTCATAGGTCTCTGAGCAGTGGCTACTGATGATGCTGGCCCCTGAAAGAGCAACAAGGAGATGAGGAGAGGGGAGGAGGTGGAAGCCTCAGGCTGGCAGGACACCGGGGTAGCCTAGGGCAGCTCTCAAGGCTACAGGTCACTGCAGGGGAATGAGCCCTCCTAACCGCCCTGTCCCATAAGGGCTATCCCCAGTTTTCCATTCCTCCTGTCCTAGAATTGCATCCCGATTTTCTAAAACGTCATGTCTCAAGTCCTCTGCCTTTCTGCAGGCCACCTATCTGAGGACTCCAGGGCTTAATCCACCAGCCCAATGTGGTCTTCACTATAGTGCTTCAGAGCCTGCTTCACTATCTGGTGCACTTCCTAAAACTCAAGCATGGACTTATGGGCCTGGCCGCATGCAGGACCTGTCCACTCCTTGTGGGGGAGGGGCAAGTATGCTACCTGCTGGGCCAGGGCTTCCCCTTCCCTCCCCAGAGTCTCCTCTCAGGGCAAACCTGGGCTTCCCACCAGCTGGTCAGCGAGTGGAGCAGGTCTCTCACCCCCTCTGTCACTCCTCTCTTTCCTTGAGAAGGCTCAGCCTCAGGCTGGCAGCAGCTTCACTGGCAAACTTGACCTGCCCCTCTGCCACATGAGTAAGGATTCTGTGCTCCAGGTCTTGAAGCTGGGCCTGCACCTCTTCTAGCTGAAGGAACCCTGACTGAGTGCTCTTGTCTCCAACAAGAAATTGATTGATCCAGTCTGGGAAATGAGACTCCACCTAGAACCCAGCAGAGGAGAGAGCTCAGCAAACACCTGAGAAACAGCAGAGGTAAGGAAGGAAGAGGGCCTGAACAGGGGCCCTGGGGTGCCCAGAGAGACTCTGAGATCTCAGGGCCTGCATGTGCCTGCCTGGTGCCAGGGAAGGCGAAGTTGTGAACCAACTAACTGGCATTTCTCCACTGCTTTGGGGTCTGCGAACAGGATCTCATTGGTCTCTCTGGGGCTTGTTCTTTTCCTACTTGACAGATGAGAAATGTCCCCTCTGTGTTACAAAATCCACCCAATATGCCCAATCTTGGAGAAGCACCCTGTGGACACCTTAGAGGGTTCAACCTCCCTAGGCAGATGCCCTGGTGGCAGCAGCCCAGATTGGATTGAGGCGCATGGGCAACCTAACCAGGGAACCGGGGGACTCATGTCACTTCGCAGGGCTGCCATCTTCTGTGGCCAAAGTTCTATTTGCTCTGCCACTGAAGCCTGTCTCTGGCCCAAGGCCACCAGCTCCTGCCTCAGGCCAGCCAGCTGGGCCTGCAGTGGGCCCATCTCCTTTACAATGTTTTCCTGGAGGGCTTCTTGAGCCAAACTAGCCAGTGACAAAAGAAAAGGTCAAGGTCAACCACTGGATAGTCATGGAGGATGGATTCAAGCAGAGGCCAGGAAATGGAACAGGCTCACCTGAAGAAAACCATTACCCAATGGAAAGAACAGAGCTAGAGACCTGGGTTCAAGTTTTCCCTTTTACTCCCTCTGTGATCCTGGGCAGGTCATTTCCCTCCCTGGCCTCAGTACCTTCATCTGCTCTCTGAGGTCCTCACCATCTGTGATTGATCCCATGGACAAACTAACCCAACTATTCTGGCTCCACTGACCACCCCCACACCACCACCCCCTACCCATACCCAGAATCTCAATTTTGACTTCTCTGGTCTAACTTACTAGCCCTCCTTCCATCCCCTTCACTTTGCTAGTCAGTTTGGAACCTTACCTCTGCCACTTCAACTTGAGCTGGAGCATCCATCTTTCCAGCTCCTATAAAGAAAATGAGGCTAGATTAAGACTGATAAAAACAGCAACTCCTCATTCTGGGGACTTGTGGTCTTCTCTGGGTAGGCCCTCTGTCTGCTGGGGAGAATCCTATTCTCTACAAAATGCTAGGCTTCAGAAATCTTGATCTTTGGTCCAGGCCAGACCATTCAGAGACTGGCCTCCTGTCCTACCATGCCACCAAGAGGAGGCACCTGAGAAAGATCAATCCAAGCTCAGCTAGGATTAGACATTGACCGCTTTCCCCAGAGTGGGGAGGTCACTTCTCAGTCCCCTGAAGAAAGTTGCAAACTTAGCTCCTGAGTCCCATTCTTCTCCTTCACAGTCTTATCCCACCGTAATCTTCCTGGCTGTAGCTGCAGGTGTTCCAGCCTGGCAGCCTCCTTCTGCCAATGAGCAGAGTAATCTGAAGTCAGAGTCTCCAGTTGCCTTCCTGAACAATGAACCCTTGACAGGACATGTTGTTCAGCCTTGGGAACAAGAAGGAAAACACACAAAGATGAAAAGTCTCTTAGGAGGACGATCAAGGAATACTGGGCATTAGAGACTCCTGCATTTATTAAGCACACAAGGACCAAGAAGGGAACCTTTCTTACACACTGGGAACTTCCACTCTATTGAAGGAGACAGGAACATTACAAACCACCAGGTATTTAACTGCCATGTGTGTAATTCTTCATTTTACATTTATGTTGTTTACATTTTTGTATGTTGTTTTGATCCCTCCCATTAGAATAGACATTCCCTGCAAATGGGAATTGTTTCATTCTTTGTACCTGGATGACCAAGGCCAGGATCTGGCACATAATAAGTAAGTGCTTAATAAAGGCCTGTGGATTGACAGGTTAAATGGAGAAAGGGCACCAGCTTGGGGGGGAGGAGTGCAGAACTAAAAGACGAAATGGAACACAGAATGAATTCTTAGCACAGGGGCAGCCATTTTGGCAAGGTCACCAAGTGTGGAAGGAAGACTGAGGCCCAGTGAGGCTAAGGCTAGAAAGAGAGGGTGGAGCTATTTTACCCTAAAGGGAAAGGAGAACCCCTGGAGTTGGCTGAGGAGGGAAGTTACCTCCAGGCTTCTCTTTCCTTAAGGAAAGTTCCTTTGGAAGCAGAGTGAAGAATGGACAGGAGGCAGGGAGGCCACTTATGAGTATGCTGAAGTGGTCCATGTGAAAGATTGGTAAAAGTTAGGCAAAGTTAGGTTTCCACAGAAGAATAATTAAGTTCCAAAGAATAATTCATTAAGTGTCAGCTTGAATAAAGAAGGAGTAAAAATTAACCAGGATGAAGGTCCCCAGCCAATCCGAATAAAGTTCATGGTTTTGCATAAACCACAGACTCAGGACATTTATAAAAACTGGCCTAAACCAGCCAGATAACAGTCAGGGATGAAGAGAGAACTAGGTCAACTGTCTACCATGAATGCTTAATTGGCTAATTGAATATTACTTTATACACCCAGGGAGGAGTTTTTGGCCATTTTTGAACATGGGAAGTATGGGGGCGGGGGGTTACATACCAAGGAGTTGCATGTGAGGGGCATATAGAGAAGATTGTAACCCAGAAGGGAGCAGACCAATCCAATCTCTGAAGGGAGGTACTGAGCTGATGCTGCATCGATCTGTGTCAGTCTAACAGAATAAGGCTGGTCTTGCTCCTGTATTCCCCATTCCTTCTTCCTAAAGAAGGGAGGACTCCACTCCTGGCCAGGAATGTTTACAATTCCTTTGGATTCCTCATTAATAATAAATTTCCCTTGATACCTGAATTTCAGTGTCAAGTGTATTTCTAACACCCAGAAGAGAGTGATAAGGGCCTGAACTTGGGTGGCCAGGGTTAGGAGGGTAGAAGTAGCAAAGAAACTAAGAGAGCTCAGGGCAAAAGTCTTGGTCAGTAATCTCCCCAAGAGGTGCAAAGGAGGCCAAGCATGCAGAAGGTCCACCCTCACCATGACTTAGTATTTATACAGAACCAGGGCAGAGCCAAGATAGCAGAGGGATGGTCAGCATATTTGTTGACCTACCTCCTCTCTAACCATCTAGAAAACATGCCAGATCATATTCTGATCAGGAAAGCCAAGAAAAAGTCCCCATGAGTCATTTTTCCAGCCCAGGAAAGCTTAAAAAGAAAGAGAGGGATGAGTACACTGTGGTGGGAGCTGGACAGCAGACCAGCATAATGGCAGCAGGGACAGTGGAAAGTATTTCAGGGCCCAAGGATGGTAAAAAAGCTTCGACTGAATTCCTGGGCAGGAGCAGGTCCTGGGGGACCCTGTAGGAGTCCTGGGAGCAGGAATGGGGTCAGCTGGCACCTGTGGGGCACAGACATAGGGCAGAGAGGAGCAGTCATGAGTGAGCCAGGGATCAAGTTCCTAGCTGAGCACTAACCAAGGAAGAAGTTCTGCAAACAGAGCTATGCGGCCCTTTAGTTCTGCATGTAAGCCTGCAGGAGGATACTTGGGGGAGGAGATGCAAACAAAAGGACAGTCAGTAAGCTTGCTCCCTCTGAACCTGAAGAACCTCAAAGTGGGCTAACAGTGACTGACTCCAATAACATTCTATAGAAACTAAACCACCCACAAGCCAGTAGACCCAAACATGAGTCAGGCACTTGCACAACTCAGACAAGGAGAGCAGTGAACAGATCACACCACTTTGGAAGCACTGAAACCTTGCACAGTTTCTTGCAGCATTCTGAGAAAGCCCAGAGGTGAGCAGATCCCAACACTAACATGAAGTTCATAGTTAAGAAATATGCTGAAAGAATGAGTATACCAAAAAATGAACCTAACCATTAAGAGCTCCTATGGTGACAGGGAAGCTCAAGAGAGAGATGGAAGAAGACGGTGACTTGAAAGCATCTTCAAGGAAAACCTCAAAGAAAAAGTACACATTGACGCGAGCCAAACAAGAATTCCTAGAAGAACTAAAGAGTAAGACAATAATGAGCAAAAAGAATGATTTTAGACACTAAATAAGAGTGGAAGAGGAAAAATAAAAGAAAAACAAGAGTAGTACAAGAAAGATCTAATAGTTTGGTAAAAGAAGCACAAAAATACTGAAGAAAACTCCCTAAAAATAAAAACTGAGTAAATATAAGCTAATAACTTTGAGACAAGAAAAAAAAATAGATTCAAAAGAATGAAAAAATTAAAAATGTGTAATATCTCATATAAAAAACAATGACGTAGAAATGGATTGAGGAGAGATATTTTAAGAGTTATTGCACTATCTAAAAACCAGGAACAAAAAAGGGGGTGGTGCTCCACATAATATTTTATATTATAAAGTAAAAGTGCCCAAATATCTTAAACCAGAGGGCAAAGTAGAACTTGAAAGAAGCCACCAATCATTTCCTGAAAGAAACCCCCATGTGAAACCTCCAGGAATTGTATGGAATCCAGAGCTCGAAAGTCAAGGAGAAAATCCTGCTAGCAGCCAGAGAGAAATAATCCAAAAACTGTCAGGACACATGAGATTTAGCAGCTTCCTCATTAAACGAGTACAGGGCTTAGTATATGATATTCTGGAATGCAAAAGATCTAGGATTAGAGCCAAGCATATTGCAAGAATATGCAAACCTGAGCATATTCCTATAGGGGAATATGAACACTTCATGAATAGAGGACTTTCAAGCATTCCTTATGAAAAGACCAGAGAGAAATAGAAAATCTGACATTCAAAAACTCAAGAGAAGAATAATAAGGTAAACAGGAATGGGAAATGAGAAGGCAATCAACAAGGATAAATTGTCTGCATCTCTTGTGTGGCTACATGATAGATGGAACCTCTTCAGAATTTTATGATTACCAGGGGCCTTTGAGGGAGTCTAATTAGATAGCTGTCCAGGAATGATTCTATTCTGTTGTGATGATCTCCAAAGAATGGAAGGGTGAGGCAGAGAAATGTACTGGAAGAGGGGGAAGGAGAGAAAGAATGAGGAAACTGATCCCATCCATAAGGAAGAGATTATACAATGGACAAGAGAAGAGAGGAACAGGTAACACTTGAACCTTATTCTCATCTGAACTTGTTGAAGGAGGTAAGAATACACGTGCACATACAATTACATATGGAAATTCATCTTACCCAAAGGAAAGTAAGAGGAAAAGGGGTTAAGAGAAAGGTGAAGGTGAGGGAAGAATGAGAGAGAGGGTAGATTAAGGGAGGCAATGGTCAGAAGCAAAAGGGCAAGAAGAGGGGCCAGGGTAAAAAAGAAAAGGATAAGTGTAAAAGAACAGGATGGAGCAAAATATACATTTAGTGATTAGAACTATGAATGTGAATGGGATGAAAGAATATTATAAAATGGATTAGAAACCAGAAACCAACAATATAGTCTTTATAAGAAATACATTTGAAACAGAATGATACACAAATAGAGAAGGAGTTGGGGCAAAAGGACGGATCTTCAAGAATGGATCCTAAAGAATGGAAGGGTCAAGGAACGAATCACAGGAATGATCAATAATTTTGTTGCAGATAATGACAACAATGACGTAACAAAATCTTGGGGATGTAGCCAATGTAGTAATGAGCAGAAAATGTGCATCTAGAAATGCTTGTATCAGTAAAGGAAAGAAAAAAATCTGATTAAAGAACTAGGCATGTGTGTTGGTAAGCAAAATGGCCTTTGTTTTCTTTGAGTAATTCAGTGTATTTCATTAAGCCTTACTAGGTGCTAAGCCCCAGGCCCAAACCCCTATTAGGTGTGGAACCTATGTGGGTGTGGATTGGTGACTGGGGTGGGGCCCAAGATGGAGCTGGCTAAGGGGAGGTGTTAACTCCAGAGCCATGCCCTATTAGGTGTTAACCTAATCTATGTGGATGTGAACCTCCCAGGGTCCTAAGGGGAGGGGCCAACTCAAGAACCAATCACCAGAACCTAAGCTCTGGTCATTCAGGCTATGCTTGATGATGTCAAAAACTCTATAAGAGGAGAGAAGACAGCTTGGAGATTGAGATTTGTTGGAGCCAGAGACAGCTACAGCCGAAGCTGGAGATAAAGCCAAGCCAAAGGAGCTGAAGATGACGCAGGAGCTGCTGGTAGCAGGGCTGACCCCAGTGTGGACTGAGGCATGCTGAGCAAGGGCTTGAGGCCAGCAGGTAATCTTCTTACCGGAGAGGGGAAGCATAAATATGATTTGGTTTAATGCCATCATGTTTTTCTGTGGCCTCCTGGTTACTCTTGTGAGGCGGACTTATTGGGCCTGGAAGCTTTTGACCAGGATATCAAAATGGGGACACTGGTTTGTGGGTCTGCTACTTTGGAGCTTGAATAAATGCTTTGATTCTTCTGCCTTCTACTTATGGAATTCCTTATATCCTGTGGTTCTGAACCATTCAGGCATATATATGATTCTCTTTGGAATCATAAATTCTGCCTTCATACTACATCTGGTGACGACGTGGATGGGATCGCTAGGTATAATATCTCTATTTAGAAGCAAAAGACCTTCAGAGGAAGAGATGAATATCCCAGAGTGGGAAGATCCATTTTATTCCTCCCTAGCAAAGGAATTGAATAAAAGAGCTGGACCCTGTGAAAACTGGGAACTGAGGCTATAGAGAGGAGATCCTAAGGATTTGGAAAGGTGTTTACACGAGGTTGGAATTCAGTCAGGAGCATCACTATCTAGGCAAAGCTGGATAGTGTTATCAGCCTACTGGCTAGTATATGAAAGACTGAGATTAAGTGAAAGAGATGGAGGCACTCCTACCCCACGCAAGGAGGGGAATCTCAGATAGCAGGAGAACGAACTGCTGCTCAAGAATCTACAACTGACTCAAATGAGAATTTTTCTATTAATGTGACTAGGAGCAACGGGAGGCCAAATAAGCCAAGAGTCCATTCCAATTCAGCCCAGGCTGAGCCTGACTGCCTGCTTTGTCCTTGCCATGGTGGACAGGGAAGGGAGTGGAGAGAAAATGAGACAACATCAGGGGCTGAGGCACAAAACCCTATTAGGGTTCAGGACGTCCCTCTCATAAAGAATGAGAGATGGTTAAATATTCAGACAGACGTTTGTCCCATACAAAGGAGGAAGACAGAAACCCAAGGTGACAATTCAGTTACGAGGGAAATTCAGGAAGATTTTTCACAGCAAGAGGTCACAGACATTTTGAGTAGATTCAGCCAAAGAATAGCAGAACCATTAATATCTTGGATGGTAAGACTCAGTGATCAAGGGGCCAGTGGAATATTACTAGATAGGATGGATTGTATGAGATTCATAGGTATCAGCCACGATCCTCTAGTTAAGCAAGCATTTAGGGAACATCATCATCAAGGAGATGGTGCTAGCAAGACTACTCTGTTGGCGTTAGCTGCTGAAGGACGTAATAAGAGATATACTACTGATTCTATGTGGCCCACTGAGTATAGACCCTGGTATTCACTTAGAGATTGTATCACAAGAGTAAAGGAGGAGGTAATGAAGACTGCTACCATGACAGGAACTGCAGACAGATATTACGATGATCCCATGGGAATCCCTCACAGGAATTTAATAATTAGGACAGCTCCCCCTGCTTATAAACACCTAATTTTGAATCTGTTACTTGGGGAAGTAGGGAGCCATCTTACAATGGTGTTAGATAAGATTTTACAATTACATGACTTAGGAGACTGGGGAAGGGATAGATCTCCTTGAGAGAGAAGGGTGAATAGCCACCAAATTTGGCGCCAAAATAAAGTGACAAGAAAAGAAATGTTCACTGCTCTATTGAGAGCAGGGGTAGGATTTGAAATGATTGATGGCATTCCAACCAATGAACTGTACAGAATGTACCAAGATAAAGGACTCGATAACAGAAGAAATAGGGAAATAAGAACTGCTCCTGCAGACACCACAGACGTTGAACCTTCATACCCAAGTGAGTCACATGTTAGGGAATACTAGGAAACAGGCTGAGCCCCAGCCCAAATTAAGGAAATACACAGGCTGGATTGCAGACCTCACATTAACTTGACCATATATTGGAAAAATGGGTCAAGTATGGTAACTAAGGCATTAATAGACACTGGGGCGAAGGCCACCCTTATCTATGGAAATCCAGACAAGTTCAGCCATGGAACTCCTATTACCATCACAGGATTAGGAGGGGCTGAAATATCAGCCAGACAAGTTAAATTGATGATGAAAATTGGACAGTTGCCCAAGAAAGTATATAATGTGGTTATTGTGCCTATTCCTGAATACATCATTGCACTAGACATATGGAAGGGTATGACCTTAAATTTACCTGAAGGGAAATACCAATTTGCTGTGAGGA
>JAQQSZ010015670.1:0-11215 GCA_028646595.1 Phalanger gymnotis | reverse complement strand
GGGTCAAGGGAGAAAATTCAGTAAAGTGGGACAGGTTAGGAAGAAGCAAAATATAGTTAGTCTTTCACAACATGAGAATTGTGGAAGGGTTATACATAATGATACTCATGTGGCCCATGTTGAATTGCTTGACTTCTTAGGGAGGGTGGGGGGGAAGGGAAGAGGGGAGAGAATTTGGAACTCAAAGTCTTCAAAACAGATGTTTAAAAAAAAAGTTTTTACATGCAACTAGAAAATAAGATACACAGGCAATGGGGTGTAGAAATTTATCTTGCCCTACAAGAAAGGAAGGGAAAAGGGGATGGGAGGGGAGTGGGGTGACAGAAGGGAGGGCTGACTGGGGAATAGGGCAACCAGAATATACACCATCTTGGAGTGGGGGGCAGGGTAGAAATGGGGAGAAATTTGTAATTCAAACTCTTGAGAAAATCAGTGCTGAAAACTAAATATATTAAATAAAAAAAGAAAAAATTTAATCCAGAGGTGTACTGAAGAAGCTGCAAGAGTTTATTTCAAAGAATGAGGGGGATACTTAATGAGGGCCTGATCATAGTGTTCCAACATTTGAAGGTTGCTATGTGGAAGAGAGGGATTAAGATTATTTTTCTTAGTTTCAAAGAGCAAGGCTCAGGTGAGTGGTTTTAAGCTGAAGGGATTTTAGATGGAGTAATATAATTAGAATTATCTCAAATTATAATGGGTAGGCTCAGGTGGGAAGGGAGTGTGCTATCACCACTTAATGCCTTTAAACAGGGCTTTGATGATCAATTGGTCATCAGGTTTCATAGGGGCTTCTTTCTTCTCTTTGAGGTTGGCTATAGAGGACCTCTGGCCCACCCTCAAACTTTGGCCTTCTTTGATTCTTATTAACTATTGAATAATTTGAACCTTCCATTAAGAGTGTTAAATACATGAAAATTGCAACTTAATTTTAAGTTAATTGGGAAGCAATTATTTTCAGTATTGAAGTTGTGGGGTTTTTTTTTTGCTTTCTTAAGGGATGCTCTTTGAATATGAAAACTTTCCTTTAAATAGGAACATGAATCGGTATATTAAAATTTATTTTTCTTGTAGCTTTAGAGAAACACATAATTTAATTTATTGCATAAAGTAAATTACCTCTGTATTTCCCACAGGGAAAATTTGGAAATCTCATTTTTGAACTGTAATGGTTACACTATTACTAGTCCCTTTCATGTAACTGAATACTATTTTCTGCCATTCCATTATTTTTATAATATTGAAGAATATTTCTCAGTTCACCATTTATAAATACTACTTAAGTCTGACTTTTCAGAATGCACATGTTCCAGATAGTTGGCTGTAAAACACATATAATTAGAGCAAATCCCATTTATACAGCTAGAGAGCTTCTCTCAAAGAATACAAAAGGAGGTGGATGGTCTTGGTGGACCAGTGACCACCTCTATGGAATCATGGGTATTTTAGCATTGCAGCATTACTTCTCGCTCAAGGCATATGTCAATCCATAGCGGTGTCATGGCCTAAATTCTGGGGATTCTCTAGAAGCTTTAAGTGTACATCCATCTAAAATTAATTAACAGCTCCTACCAATGACTTTATATAAGCCAGGCCTATCTTAGAACACAGACATATTTCATGCCATTGTGAGGTTGCCAAAAAAGCATTTTTTAAAATCAAAATGATGTAAAAATTCAAAGACCATTATATGAAAAGGAAGACTATTTCAAGTATTGAATCTTTAGAAGGGACCATGTATGCATGAACTTGGACACATTTTTAAATGAGCCATTACTCATGTTGTCTTCCGATGAGTAGTGGGCCCATTTCCTCTGCTTTGCATTAATCTGAGATAGCCAGGTCATACGTTGGTTAGAGGAGTGGAGCTGGAGTCTGGAAGGCTTGAGTTCAAATCCAACCTCAAACAATTGATAGCTGTGTGACCTTGGGCAAGTCACAGCTTCTCTTTGTTTCCTCAACTATAAAATGGGGATAACAACATCACTTCCCTCCCAGGGTTATTGTGAGATCCACATGAGGTGATATTTGTAAAGCACATTTCACAGTGCACAGCACACAGCAGATGCTTAATAAATGCTCCGTCCTTTTTCTCCACGGTCTCTGCCGACCAAAACCTTTCCCTTCCATCAAAGCCCAGTTTGGCCAGCACCTCCTCAGTGTCTCTTGATTCCATGCTCCCAGCTCAGTGGAATCTTTCCCTGTCAATAGATTGTCTAAATCACACTTCTCTGGCCATCTCTTCTGTGCTCAGTGCCTTCTGCCTCACGCTGTCTTGGTGTGCACATCTTCATTCCCCTGTATGATGGTGAACTTCCTGAGGACAGGGGCACGTTTAGCGCACAGTGTCCTGTATGCTGCAGGCACTTCAAATGGAATTGAATTCAGTGTTTTCCAGGGTTTTTTGTTATCAGAGATGGGCTTATTCCATTTGTACTTTTTCGTAATCCTTTACAGACTGATAGCTCTGGGATTACGTCTATTGATGTTTGTTTATAGGTTGAAATCAATCCACAAGACTGAACCGTGAGTTTGACACTGCTTATCTTCATAGCTTTGATTGGGTTCACATGGGATAGACCTGATGGAAGCTCATTGGATTCCACTGTAGCATCATAGCTGTCCACCATGCCTCCATCCAGAGGTGTACTTCTGTTGGTTATTGTCATCATCTTCTTATCTTTTCTGTTGGAAATAGTCCGAGCTTTCTTGCTGTTAGTCTCTTCCATTTAATATTGTATAGACTATTGCACAGAGGGGTGCACCCAGGTGGTGCCTGAGAGAGCGTCTGAGCCTGAAGTCAAGAAGGCCTGAGTTCAAACCCAGCCTCAGACGTTTACTAGCTGCGTGACCTTGGGCAAGTAACTTACCTCTGCCTCATTTTCCTCATCTGTAAAATGAGCTGGAGAAGGAAATGGCAAACCACTCCAGTATCTCTGCCATGAAGAGTTGAACATGACTGAAATAACAGTAAGTCGAATGTTGCACAGGTGGGGAAGCTGACCGCCTTTTGTTATTGAATCAGAGGACTTTGATGCTACAGCTTCTCCTGCAGACTCACCGAGAGCATGCCGGACCCAACAGCCTTCTGAATGGGACCGTGGGGACGGTGTGGGCCGCATCACGCATCCTGTTTACGCCCACTTCCGACGGACACGTCTAGGTTTCTCTGTTGTGAAAGTTTTTTTTCATTTCATGTAGTTGGAAGATTATGAATATTTAATACGGTGACATGTATTTTAAACAAACCATTGTTGCAGACAGGAGTCTGTGCTCATAGTTCTATTCTTAATGATATTTTGGTTTCAGTAATTCTCAGTGATTTTTTGGAGCTTGTAGGTGAAACACAGGGTTTTGTTCCTTGTTGTTTATATCAAGTTTCAGTGTAGAATTCTTGTTAGCCAGTGACGTTTTCTTGTTCTCTCATGCAGATGCTAATATTTTGCACCTACACTGATATGTTTCCATCATTTCCTTCACCGCACAGTCTGAGTTCGTGTAAAAACAACCGTCTGATCTCTTTAAGGATAAAGGGCCGTGACCGATCTTCAATTACTGTCACGTCCGTTCCTCTGTTTCCATAAACAGACATTTAAGTCTCGGCCGTTTGTCTGGCATTTCTTTGTCGAGTTGAGGCAGATGCGGATTCCACCCTTGAATCTCAGCCATTCACGGGCTGTGTTGCAGATAAACCACATCCACTTCCCTTGCACCAACCCAGTGGTTTACTCTACTTAGTCTTTAGTACCGCTCTGCACAGTGAGGTCTGGTCTTGGTTAGTAGCTTTGCTGGCATTTTTAACCTTCTTGTGTTCTGAGAACACCTGTTAATCTCCTTCCTCCTCCCGGATGAAGACGCGCCGTTACTCCTATCGTGATGATTATCTCCCTGTAGTTGGGATGCTTGTCCGTGTGAAACGGCCTCTCAGGGGCCTTCTTACTTTTACATCCTGTTCTTGTGTTTTTGAGTCAAATGAACGTCCATCGTTGTCTCCTGGCAGTTGGTAGGGACATACCGAACTTTGGTAATGAGGAAAAGACTCTTTCTTTGAGTCTGCAAGACACACAGCAGCTTTTTGGAAGTAATCACAGGCGCATCTAGGCACTAGTCTGGGGAACTGGTTCCACCCAGTGAGACGTTTGATCAAAATCGTTCTGGAGCCAGCATGCTCTAATGTATTCAAGAGAAGTTTCTTGGGAAAATGTTTCATGATTGTGATTCTAATCTCAACATTAGGTTAAAACAGGTTTTAGGATTTTAAGAGTTAGGTATTTAGGATAAAACAGGTTAATAACCCTGTTTTATCTTTAATATTGCATCGAGGCAAATGAAAAATAAAATCCAAAAACATTTCGGCTAAGAAATCTGTTGCTATTCAGAAAGATATTCCTTGGTCTAAGTTCTAAGAACACTGAATGGTTTTCTAGTAAGCTGAGCACAGATGCGAGATATTTCTATTAATGTAAGATGCTGTATTCATGTCTCACTGGTTCTGTACTGCGATGGCAATTTAGCTAAGGTACATGGATATCACGCATGTTCTTGGGCAACGAAACAAAAGAGAAACTTTTTAAAGTTTGATTGCCTCAATTCTATTCCAGAGTACTGTTGGAAATGTATTCTTCAAAGGTACATTTTAAAATAATAACCTAAGCCTGAATTCTATTGCAGAATATTGTGTTGAAAATGTGTTCTTCAAGTGACATTTTAAAACAATAACCTAATAATAACCTAATGCCCAATAAACACCCAACTAATGTGCACTAGAATGAGTTGTCATAATGAAGATCTCTGAGGAATCTAGTGAAAATGCCCCTAAAAAACCAAAACAAAAATCTGTGCCATGTTTGTGCATTCAATAAGAGGGTGTAATCTGACAATAATCTGAATTTTGTCTGCCAAAGTATTTGTATATCATTTATTTGATATCGTGAATTTTTTTAAGACTGAGATTAATCGCATAAGGTAGCTATGTAAGTGGATGCAACCACTGAAAATTTTTATTGCGATTGAGACTTGCTGTATAACGCGCTGAATTCTCGAATAGTGGGAAGCCAGTAACATAGACGGGGGGGCCAAGGCAGGACTGTGGACTATCTTGCGCCTAGTTTGGGGATGTCTCGGTTAAAGGATAACAAGAACTAAATGACATTTATTGAGTTATTCTAAATTGTTTTTAGCAATGTTTGACTTAATAGTGCCATCAAACAGGTTTTGAACTTGGAGTCATAGGATCTGAGTCCGAATACCTGATCTGCCCTGTACTTGTCACTGATCATGTGACTCCTGACCTTGGAAAGGTTTCCCTTCCTCATCTGGAGAATGAGGGGATAAGCGCCTTAGCACACTCAGGATTGCTGCTAGCACACATTCTTTGGTCTGCTTTTCTAGGAAAGGCGTTGCAAAAAGGGGTTAATGATATCACTTTTAATTACATTCACTAGTTCAGGGGAAAGCTCGGCACCCTGAATGTCAAAGAAAATATAAATAGAGAAAATACAAGCAGAAAAGTTAGAAATTACGAAAATCAACAGGCAGGGTTCTGACTGTCTGAATCAAAGCAATATTGGTATACACTTTACATACACCACTGGATTGAGAGAGCCTTTACATCTGAGCAGTCTGGGATCTCTGAACGTGTGGCTACTCAGAGTCTTGACCAGGAAATCTCATAAGTGAGCCCCCAAATCAAAACTTCACCTCGGAGTATATAAACACTTCTGGCTAATAGGCTCAGAATCAGAAGGTATCACAACCCTCGTGACTCAGTGCCTAATTAGCTTAGTACCAAAAGGTTTGAAAGCCTTCCTACAAGCAAGCCTCCCCCTAAGCAAGCTCCTCCTTAGGCAAATCCCTCCCACAATGGGCTGTCTGTGACTCAGACTATATCACAGCTGGGCACATAGGCCTATTAATGGAGGGAGAAGATTTGCCTATTCCATTAACATTACACCTAGATAAGCTCTATAGCATCCAATGGTCAGAATTCATAGATCCACCAACAGTGTAAGCTGGTATAGCCTCACCCTGCCAATAGTGACCATTTCCATTTTAATTATTTTTCCTAATTTAATGGGTGATGGCTGAATCCTCAGACTTTGTTATTTCAGAGTGCTCCATTTCCAGCTCTGCTTTTCTTGTAATGGATTTGAATGGGTTTTCCTCAGCAGATAACAGCCGTGGATGTGTGCTGAATCTAGCTGTCCTTTAATTTTTGGAGTACCATATCATGTTCTCTTCTTCCTCAGTACCTAGTCCTGGGCAATGAATGAAGCAGCCAGATGGCCCAGTGGGTGGAGCTAGGACCTGAAAGCCAGTGTTCCAATCTGTCCTTCCTTTGACACATTCTCTTTGTGACTCTGGGCAAGTTACTGAGCAGCTGTCTGCCTCAGTTTCCCCCTTGTAAACAGGAGATAACAATAGCCCCTACATCACAGTGCTGCGAGGATCAGGTGAAGTGATGTTCGTGAAGGACTTTGGAAACATTGAAATGCTGTATAGATATATAAATAATGCTATTGTGTTAATATTTAAACTGATTTTCCTCGATAGCTAAAGACATTTCTCTTGATTGCTTAAAATATTTGTTGTTCAGAATTGGAGTTCTGAAGTTTAAACAATGTTAGATAAATTAGAACGACATTTGTTTTTTAAAAGTTCAGGCACATTTCCTTCAATGATTTCCTGTAGTTCACTGAGTAGGTTTTTAACCTCTTTATCACATGGTTATTTTTTTCCTGAGATTAAAATTTTCAGAAACCCTAAACCCAAGGCTGACCCTGCACTCTGCTTTTTCAGAAGCTCTGGTGACTCCTTTGTGCCTGGAGGGGAAGAAATCAGACTCTGGTCAACGTCACCTTTCTTTCCCTAGCCGGCTCCAGGGCACTTTCTTAGGTTGCTGCTCATCTCATCGTCCACCTTTAGGAACTGTGTATTCCTGGAAAAAAGAAAAAACCACCCAACAGCAAAAAAAGAAGGGTCCCTGTGTCACCCTGGAACTTCTCTTCCTGCCCTGGGGTCTTTCTCTTTGACCCGAAACATCCCCCCAGACCTGCAGACTCCGTGCAGGACCATCTTTTCCCAAGGACGAGTTCCTCCTCCTCCCTTCCTTTTGCGGAGGGGCTCAGGCCTGCTGCCCTTCACCGACCTCCAAGCCAAGCCCCTAACTTTCCAAGATTCAAAAAGAAAAAAACCCTTGCCACAACCCAGGTACCTTCATCTCCTCCCACTTTGGCTGCCATTGGTCTGTTGTATTTATCAGAATGTGGCTCCTGATCGCTGTGGTTCCTTAGAATTCTGAACTGCCCTTCATGCTTTGCCTCAAGATCACCTCCTACAAGAAGCCCGTCTGCATCCTGCCAGTCACTAGGGACGGCCTGCCCCCTTCCCACCCACCGACGACCGTTCCTAGATTTTGTGCTTAATTTCTGTGTAAATGTTGTTTCTCCCAATAGAAAGTCAAAGACCTTGAAAGCAGGGATATTTTGTTCTATCTCCAGTGCCCATGAAAGTGCCTGGCACACAGTAGGTCATTAATCAACTCTTGTTGAATTGAATTGGATCTGTTTACAATTCAAGCTTTCTTCCATTGAGGCTGTCCACATCTGTGGGTTTTAACCATTTTTCTTTCTCATCAGAAACCACATTTACCATTCTCTTTTTCCAGAACCTTTAGTTGTGTAGAGAGATTTGCTGTCATGTATTCAAAAGTGGCTTCTCTCTCAGTTATCTTAATGAATTATTTAAGAGCTCTGAGTTCCACCTCTTATTTCAGTTCAGATTTCCCATGATTCTCCCCTTAAATAAAAATAAAAACAAAGATATTTGTTTTCCCATTTTCCCTTTTGTTCCTTTTTGTAGTTTCTTGATTTTTATACATTTACATTGGGGCTCTGATAATTTTTTATTTTCTTTTTCACTGGAATTTTTTTCAGTTTATTTTCTGTTTTATGATACCATTTCTTCATTTTGGTGTGGCCAGTGATTAGCAGAGTACCTGGCATATAGTAGGAGCTTAATAAATGTTTATTGACCTTTTCTGGTGTTTTAATAATTTTTCCTTCCTGCCTTTTTGAGGTTCCATCTTCTTTCTGTCCTTCCCTTTTTCTTTCCTTCCCTCTCCTCCCTTCCTCCCTCCCTCCCTTCCTCCCTTCCTTCCTTCCTTTCTCCCTCCCTTCTTTCCTCTTTCCTTCCTCCTTCTATCCCTTATGCTCCAAATGAAACAAAACAACAAAAATTACAAAAGCAATGAACCACTATGAGCCCGGTGTGGTCATAGTGGTCTGATGAAGGGAATGGGTGGGTATATGGACAGCAAGTTGTCGGCCTCCCCCTCCCCCACCCCTCCCCACACGCTGTCTCTTCATTGAATCTTCTCTTTGAGTATGCCAAGCAGGGAAAGGTGACGGAAAGTTGTTAATATCATTGGTAATATAGTGATAGAAATTGTTCATACCCAATGCAATATGGACGGCCGCTCCCTTCAGAGATCCTGACCTTAAAGTCAGAATTTCAGGAATGTCCTTACATCCTTACATTCCTACTCCAGATGTTTATTCTTGATTAGGGTGAGCTGAACCACACCCTAAGTCTTACTACCCACAGATTTTACCTTCTAAAGAAACCTACCCTAAACTGGACCTTAGCTTCTAGTGTTCTTGCCCCCTTCTGTTGGGATTTGTGGCATTAAGGGCAAAACAGCGAGAATGAAGTGGCTTTCCCTGCCCAGATGCCAAGCCACTGAGGTCTCATGACCAGGCCTTGCTGCCTCATATTGTCTCCTCCCCCTCTCCTCCTAAAACTAGGGAAAAAAAATTCATGGGTCTCTTTGGTTGGGAAATCCACTGGACATCTCCCAGGCTGGTGGGTTTGCTACTCTGATATCTCAAACAAAGACACTTTATTCCTCAATTCATGGGTTTGATTTAAGGACTTGACCAAAGGCAATCATCTAGGAACAGTTCTTTCCTCTGGGAACAGAAAGACATGGTTTTGGAGGAGTCATCAAAGCTCTAAAATATAAAAAGGAAGTTTATTCCCACACTTCTGTAGCCAGTCTTGCCAGGGACCACCATCTTCTAGCATTTACACTAATTTGGGGTTGCAACACGTCTCTTTGGTTTTCCCTGTGGTAAAAAGTGATACAGTAAAACCAATGATAAAATTAATTTTTATTAATAATAAAATGTAATAAAAGCCAACTCAACCCAATGAAATCATCTCCAGCACAAATCTGTCATGAGCAGTCTCGCGGGCAGCCAAGGCAAGAGGAACACGAGTCTAACTCAGAGCCATATCCACTGTGGATCAGAAGGATTTACACAATGCCATCTTATTGCTTCAATTTTAATAACACAGTGTTTGTGCTGTATCAATGCCAAGGATTCTCAAAGTTTTGCCGAGCCCTGGAGCGAGCCAGGCAGCTTATGCTGCCGTGCTCCATCCCAAGCTCTGAGATTCTTAAAGGTGGTGTTTATTTTAGTTTGAGCTTTCTGCATGTGAGAACATATTTAAGGGAAATAAAAAGGTGATATTATGTTACTTGGAAACTTTCTCTTTTCATGAAGCTTTTCTAGAGTAATTCTGTGTAACTGAAGGTCAAGCTGTGCTTGCTTGAAGCAGCGACATTCAAAGATGGATAGTTAGTGTTTTGCATATGAATTTTTATATTTCGTGCAAAAGTACTGATTATTTGAGTTTCTGAGCAGTGATAGAGAGACTACATTGTTATGGTATTGATTATTTACTTGAAATAGACGTCACAAATTAGATAAAAGTGAATTTAATAATCTTCGAAGAAGTTTTCGTTCTTCAGTAGTAAGTGAGGACAAGGCTAAGTTGGAAATTGCAATTATATGTTATCTTCTTCCATTATCATAATTTTGATTGCTTGCAGGCAGTGAGGTGGCACTATAAATAGAGTGGATTCAGGAAGGTCCGAGTTCAAATCCAACCTCAGACTTTACCAACTGTGTGACCTTGGGCAAGTCCTTAACCTCTGCCACAGCTTCCTCAGCCATAAAGTAGGTATAAAACAAGCAGCTGCTTCCCAGGGTTGTTCTGAGGATCAAACGAGATAATATTTGTAAAGCATTTACTTAGCACAGTGCCTGGCACATGGTGGTCCCCATACAGTTGTTTATTCCCTGCCCCCCCCACCAGGTATATTAATAAAGTGCCTCACAGTAGTTCTTCACGTTAGTGTACTTCCTCTACTTTCCTCTAAGATTATTTAGATTTATCCTACATGTATATATTATGATATATATGTGTATGTGTGTGTATATATGTATACACACATGTACATAATACACACACATACACACATATATACATAATATACATACACACACATCTTGTTGGTCCTGAGTCATTTGCGTGTTGTTTTCCTTCTTTAGATCATAAGCTCTTGGGGGGCTAGGACTATTTTGACTTATCTTTGTACCCTCAGTGCTTAGCCAAGTGCCTGGCACATAGTAAGCACTTAATAAAAGTTTGTTGATTTGACCTGGTAACCTGGTATTATGCCAAGAATTAGATAGAACAAACTAGTATCAACAATCAACACCACTTCCATTTTAGAATTTGAACTTACAGAGTTTCTCTTGGTGACTGCCCCTCCCACCCCCACCCCTCGTTCCCTATCTACACTGGGCAGATTTTCATGGGAAGGAATAAAAAGAGTAGAATTATTTTTCTCATCAATCCGGATGACTCCTTTTTCTTGATAGACAAGTGCAAAAGGAAGGTTGTGTTTGTCCTTCATTTTCTTTTTCTTTTTTTTATTTAATATATTTAGTTTTCAGCATTGATTTTCACAAGAGTTTGAATTACAATTTTTCTCCCCATTTCTACCCTCCGCCCCACTCCAAGATGGCATATATTCTGGTTGCCCTGTTCCCTAGTCAGCCCTCCCTTCTGTCACCCTACTCCCCTCCCATCCCCTTTACCCTTCCTTTCTTGTAGGGCAAGATAAATTTCTATGCCCCATTGCCTGTGTATCTTATTTTCTAGTTGCATGCAAAAACTTTTTTTCTTTGTTTTTGAACATCTGTTTTTAAAACTTTGAGTTCCAAATTCTCTCCCCTCTTCCCCTCCCACCCACCCTCCCTAAGAAGTCAAGCAATTCAACATGGGCCACATGAGTATCATTATGTATAACCCTTCCACAATACTCATGTTGTGAAAGACTAACTATATTTTACTTCCTAACCTA
>JAQQSZ010015669.1:0-11215 GCA_028646595.1 Phalanger gymnotis | reverse complement strand
AGACAGAAAGACAGAAAGACAGAAAGAAAGAAAGAAAGAAAGAAAGAAAGAAAGAAAGAAAGAAAGAAAGAAAGAAAGGAAGGAAGGAAGGAAGGAAGGAAGGAAGGAGGGAAGGAAGGAAGGAAAGAAGGAAGGAAGGAAAGAAGAAGGAAAGAAATTATGAGCTCAAGGATCTTAGAAAAACATGGATAGACTTGTACAAAATAATGAAGAGTGAAATAAGCAGAACCAAGAGAATGCTGTATATAATAACAGCAGTATTGTTTTAAGAACAACTTGGAGTGAATAAATTTTGACTATTATAAATACCCAAATTAACTACAAAGGACATATGAAGGAAGATGCTGTCTGCCCCCAGAGAAAGAACTGGTAAGTATGTATAGAATATATGTATAGAATGATTTTACACATATATACATATTTGTATATAATGGTAGCTATCTCTAGGGCAGGAACAGGGGGGAAGAAAAAAAAGAAGAAAAAAGAAATTTATGTAATAACTATTATGTATTTAAAAAGAGCAGCAAATTGTACATAATAGATTTGCAGTTTCATGTGCAATCTTTTTTTATTATTATACTATCTCATGGAAATCATTTTATTCCAAAAATTAAAAATAAAATAAATAAAAATTTAAAAAAGAAATATTTTCTTTCTACCACAAAAAATAGAGAACCAAGTTTTCTTTGTATTAAACACTATAAATTTTATACTTCAAATACATGGGGCATCTTGGCTCTTTGACTTACCTTTTCCAGGCAAGCACTTTCAGTGAAAATTTTTCTCATATCCCTTACCAAGGAGCATGTGTTCCCACAGTATAAGATCAAGGATATAGAGCTGAAAGAAACTTTACAAGCCACCTAGTCTAATCCTCCTTTATTTTACAGACAAGAAAACCAAGGCCTAGAAAACCTACACCTCAGTGCTCCACCATTGACTAGATTGGAGCCTCTTCCCTACTCCTTCCAAGCTGGAAGCTCAGGCAATCGCTGTGTACGACAGGTTTTTGTTGTTTTTAAATTTTGAAATGATGAAAATTTGCAATAGCTCAAAACCGAATACCCACTTTGGAACTAATCCTGCACTGGGTTCTTTTAATAGTTCAGTGGATCCATGATCATTCATGCAACTAAGTTCATACCAGTACAGCTCATACCTGTTTTTGTCCAAATATTTCCCCCCAAATCTTCCATAAATGAATGAATGTAAAAATCATTTAATAATGGAGATATGCCTAGAAAAGCAAGAAAGTCTCAGCTTTTATGGAGGGCCCTATATTAGAATATGGGGAAGGAACAACACATGTAGGAAGGACCAGCTACAGGATGGATGGCATTGACTGGGGCTTTGGAAGATAAATAGTCAGGACAGATGGCAAGGCTTTGAGGTAATTCTTTCTTCTATGTGGGAGGGCACATAGCTTAGTCCCTCATTGTGGAAGGATATGCTGAAGGGTTTTTTACTGTCCCCAGTAAAAGAGGTCTTGAAGGTGGGATTCATGGTGAAGCTAGAAAGTACAATTTCAAAGGTCGGATTTGCTCCTGAGAAAGAAAACTACTGATTCTAATGCCAACATTTACTACTTCTGTGACTTTGAATAGACTTAACCTCCTTGGGCCTCAGTTTCCTTATCAGTAAAATTAGGGCTTTGGATTAGATTGTCCTTTTCAGCTCTGGAACTCCAAGGTTCCAGTCCAATGATCTAGGACACCATGATACTTTCCCTTTATATTAACTTGGCTCCAAAGTAAATACACAAGGTAAATGTTATCAGTGGAAGGTTTGTGTGTTCACTCCTAACATTGTTTATGGTATCTCTATGCAAAAATGTACAGGTAGGATATAGTGCTTTATTTCTAACAGCACTTGCTGCCCTTCAGCTGCCCAGGGCAGAAGCCTTAAGAACCTCTGAAATTGATTTTCAAGTCTGTTTTGATGATGATGATGATGATGATGATGATTAGGCAGTTAAGTGCTGCAGTGGATAGAGTATTAGGTCTAGAGTCAAGAAGAACCGAGTTCAAATATGGCCTCGGACATTTACTAAGGGTGTGGCCCTGGGCAAGTCACTCAATATTAGTCTGCCTCAGTTTCTTTAACTGTAAAATGGGTATAATAATAGCACCTACCTCCCAGGGTTTTTGTGAGGTTCAAATGAGATAGTATTACAAAAATGTTTAACTGCCAGTTGTTATTATTATTAGTTAAAATAGCTGTAAAGCTAGAGGCAAAAATCAGTGAGAATCTTAAGGTATGTATTTATGGATTTTATTTTTCTGCTGTTCAAGGATCATGGTGGTATAAAAGTCAACAGATTTTTGGACTTTTTCAGTGTCTTTATTTATGCAGAACATCTTTTTCTGTAAAGAGAACTGATTGCAGTATTAAGCACACAGTAGCTTTCTCCACTAAAATCTGACCTCAGTGCTTCATTATCATGACCCACAGTGCTAACATTTATTTATACAGCACTTATAAGTTGCCAAAGCCCCTTACAAAAATGGAGGCTGCCATGGGTTCTCAAACATGTACCATTGGAATTTAAGACATGGCAAGTCCTGTCTAGATGGAATGAATATAGGGCTGATGGTGGATTGCTTGTCTCTTACCTGAAAGCTAATCTCTTTAAAGGAGGAAGAGCTCATCACCAAAAGGGTGGCTCTCAGATGATAATTTTTTTTTAAAATAATAACTCATGAAAACCACCCACTAAGTCAAATTTTTTTATGGTTATTTTGGGGTTTTGGGGGGGATAATACAGAAGAGTACCAATTTATCTTATCAGTAAATGGAAAACCTACACTAACAACCTACACTACACTAACAAAAATCATATGTTTTTAAAAGTATTTGAGGTTAAAGACTCATCTTCCTTACTTCCCTATTTCTGTTAACAACACCACTCTCCCCTGTCCTTCAGGCTTGAAATATTAGTCTTCATTGACTCCTCTTTCTCTATAGCTTTCTTCCCATCCTTGACATACAATTAGTTGTTATGTTGTATTAATTCTGCCGCTGTGATAGCTCCCCTTTTTATTCCCAGTGGTAACACCTTCATTACCTCTCCTCTAGATTATTGTAATACTTTCTTAACTGGTTTTGTGGACTCCAGTATCTCTGCTGTCCATTCATTTCAGTCCTGTCTGACTCCTCGTGACCCCATTTGGGGTTTTCTTGGCAAAGCTACTGGAGTGATTTGCCATCTCCTTCTCCAAATCATTTTACAGATGAGGAAACTGAGGCAAATAGAGTGAAGTGACTTGCCCAGGGTCACATAGCTCATAAGTGTCAGAGGCCATATTTGAATTAAGGAAGATGAGTCTTCCTGATTTCAAACTGGGCTCTCTATTCCCTTTCGACCACCTAGCTGAGCCACAGTATGTCTACCCTGCTAAGAGACATTAAGGAACATCAAGTCTTTTGTTTTACAGATAAGAGAAATGATTCACAAAGGTTAAGTGACTCTCTCAGGGTCACACAGCTAGTAAGTGTCACCAGTATGATATGATCCAATCCTGACTTCAAGTCCAGTGCCCTATCCTCTCCTCTAGAGTGACCTGTTTCATGAAATTCATCCAAATACTTAAACTCAATTCATTCTCCTACAGCACAGCTCTGATTTTGACACAACCTTCAGAAAAACCTGCAATGACTCCTTATTAACTACTAAAGATAAATATATCCACATATATTTATATTCATAAATATATGTGTTTACCTATATATTTGTAAATACATAAGTATATATTGACATCTATACAAATATACCTTTATATCTATTTATATTTTCATAAATATATAAGTTTATATATATTCTAAATATATAAATATATTTATACCTATATAAATATACCTTTACATATATATATTTATAAATATACTCATTACCTACTGAGATAAATATAAATAAATGTAAAATGCGACAATATTTATAAAGTGCTTTGCAAACTTAAAGCCCTGTATAATGCCCAGCTATTATTACTAAATGAAGTTCAACCTCTCCTTTCTTTGAATTCAAAGTCTTTCATGACTGGACCCAACTTACTTTTCTAGTTTATCTCCCATTACTCCTCTTTACTCAGCCCCTATTCCAATCAAACTGGGTAACATCCTATTCCCTGATCTTGCCCTTAGTTTTTCTACCATGCTCCTTGTGGTCTGTCTAGGTCGCTTACTCTAGGCTCACCTTTCTTTCACCTAGGATTCAGATCAGTTCAAAAGCATCACCCTTTATGTGGGAAGCACACCACCAAAGTGCTATGTTAATGCTATGTCACAGTTGAAGTTCAAGTATGTGTAAGGCTCTGGGCACATGAAGATCTTGAAGTGGAAAACAGTTCCTGACCTCAAGGAACTTTCCTTCTGGTAGGACACATGTTCAAATTAAAACCTAAATGACATCTCCCCAAAAGAGGAAAGGACCTTTTTGTACAAAAATATTTATAGCAGCTTTTTTGGTAATGGCTAAGCATTGGAAATCAAAGGGATGCCCATCAATTGGGAAATGACTAAACAAGCTGTAGTATATGATTGCGATGGAATATTATTGTGCTATAAGAAATGACAAATGGGATGATTTCAGAAAAACCTGGAAAGACCTGCACGAACTGACTGCAAAATAAAGTGAGCAGAAGCAGGACAGCGTAGCACCCAGAGCAATGTTGTATGATGAAGAATTGCGAATGACTTAGCTATTCTCAGCGATATAATGACCACACAGTCCCAAAGGACTGATGATGAAGCATGCAATCCACCTCCAGAGAAAGAACTAATATTGTCTGAATACACACTAAAGCATTATATTTTTCACTTTCGTTCTTTTTTTACTCAAATCTTCATGTGCAAAATGACTAATATGTAAATGTTTTACATGATCGCACATATATAACCCATATCTGATTGCTTACCATCTCAGAAAAGGAGGTGGTATGGGAGGGAGGGATAGAATTTGAAACTCAAATGTTAAAAAATTGTTTTAATGTGTAATCTAGGGAAAATAAAATATCATATAATTTTTAAAAAATAAGTCTGTCCTGATCCATGCTGATCTATGATCTATTATCCTGATCTATGCTTAGCAAAGTACATGGCATACGGTAGGTATTTAATAAATGCTAATTGACTGATTTACTGACTGATGATCCTCCGTCAGAAGTCCTCCCCTTAGATCCCATAGTACTTTGCATCTCTTAATATACTGGACTTAATATACTGTACTTTCACCTTCTTACTTGTGCGTGTTTATTTATGCACATCATATCTTCCACAGAAAAGCTTAAAAACTCTGTGAGGACAAAGAGCATACCTTATATTTAACCCTCCTCACCTCCAAGGAAGGAGAGAGAAAGGAAGAGATGATAATGGTTGATGATGGTGAAAACATAATTTCCATTGACAAAATTATAAAACCCTAAGCACGTGTTCTACAAATTCTTTTCAAGTCCCATGTTGAATATTTAGCATCTCTCATGAAGAGCAGTCAGAACAGAGTTTAAAGCAGGTGTATAGCTCTGTTTACTCATGAAACATTAATAGTATAAATGCTAAGGACCAGTAGACGAAAACAAAGATCTTGTTCCTGAGACTCTCATTCGGCTACTTACTCAAGTGAAATGGAATCGTCTTTGAAAATGGTTCTGGCTTTTTGGTGAGATTCTTCCACATATATACAATGTACACTATTACTTAGGCATACAAGCATTTTTAAAGGCATATTTTAAGGTTAAATAAATAAGGCATTTGATTGTAAGAAAACATTTTTTCCCATTGTGAATTTAATTTCTGTTAGGAATGCCCTTTCTAGATTCCAGGGAGGAATCTCCATCTAAATGAAGGCCATCCGACCTAGAGTTCTCTTTGATTTTGAAATTGTATGTCGAGTTTTTTGAAGAGTGAAAGCTCCTGTACCAACTAAATGATTTACCTGTTTTGTCTGTGAAAAAAAAAAGAAATTCAACTCTAAGCCTTCAAAATGCCTTTATAAAAAATATCTATTTCTTAGCTATGAGAACATTCTTATTGTTCTGGGGGCCATTGACCTGTGAAGTGAATTCTAAATAAGATCGGGCAAGAAGCATTGATAGGAGGAGAGAGCTGAGAAGGAAGAGGGAACTGGAGGGAACATATTAAGATCTGCTATAAAGTTTGAACTACTGAAATTCTCCATGTCCATGTGAAAAAACTGTCATAAAGATGCGCACTTCCAAGGGGGTCTTGGCCCATTTGGGGTAAAAACTAAAGTTGTTTGTTTTGCTTTGTTTTTTAATCTGGAGATATTTTGTTTGCTTTGCAGAAAATTCCACCCCATCACTGTTTGTGTTTGGTTACTCGGGGTAAAAGTCACTCTTGCCATTATCCAAGGAGGACAAATGGTTTCTCAAAGCTTTGGAGCATCAGATAAAGGCCCAAAGCAAACAAGAAGACGATATAAATTAAAGCAGCAAGTGCATGTACCTAAGTGTCAGAGCTTCAAAAACTAACAAACTCTCGTCTCCGCTTCTCCTTAAGAATACAAGAGGCCGGGGGTGATGGTAAGCCTGATGAGAAGAGACCTGGGTAATTTGCGACTACACCCTAAGACTGAGGAAAGCAGAGAAGGAGAAGGACTTATAGCTCAGTCTGGGAAGCAAGATCAAATGTCGTGGTTATTGGGAGATGCGGAAGGGGAGGATGCTGAGACAGATCCCGAAAGCCGGCAGGGGAGGCGGGGAAGGGGGGCGTTTAAAAAGGTTGAGTAACTCACGTTTCACTGCTACCATCCTCCTCCGACTCAGTATCAGTCCCCCACTCCTCGCCGATGTCCGGGAGGGTGATGAAGAGAGTCTTGGGGCCTGGCCCCGTCGCTATCCAAGCACCAGGTTCTCGTTCTCCTGGGCCAGGCTGGCGCGGAGAGCGAGCCGGGCTCGCCGCTGAGCTGCTGTTGCTACCTCCGGTGCCCGTGATGGGTTGCAGGGCCACTCCGACCCCTCCAGGGCCTGGGGGCGGCCGCCACAGGGCCACAGGAAGAGGAAGAGCAGGGGAGTTGGCCCCACTGCTGTTGCTGCAGCTGCCGCCACCACCACTGCCTCTCTGGGCCAAGGGCTGGACAGGGGAGTGGAGGAGAGGGAGAGGCAGGGGCTGGGGTTGGAGTTGGGGAAGAAACTGAGGTTGGGCCTGGGACAGGGGCTGGAGCTGAGGCTGGGGATGAGATAAGACTTGGAGTTGAGCCTCAGAGTGGGGTTGGAAAAGAGGCTGGAGCTGAGACTGAGGAAGGGGCAGGACTTGGAGATGAGGCTGGGGAAGGGGAAGAGGAAGGGACTGGTATAGAAGATGAGGAGGAGGTTGGGAGAGGGGCTGAAACCGGAGCTGCGGCTGGGGCTGGGGCAGGGCCTGAACACGAGGCTGAGAAGGAAGCTGGGGAAGGGGCTGCGCATAGGACAAGAGCTGAAGGTGAGAAAGATGGGAAGGAGGCTGTGACAGGGGTTGAAGTTGAGGTTGGGAGTGAGACTGGGAGGAAAACTGCGATTGGGATGATAGCAGGGGCTGAGATTGGGTCAGGGGATTAGGCAGGGGCAGGGACAGGGGCAGGGGTTGAAGTCTGGCTGCCCTGGGGCTACTGGGCAAGGAGAATGGGGCTCCCGCGATTTCTGCTACTTTTCTTACGGAGGAAACCCTGGGATAGGAAGCGGTAAGGAGAGGATGGAGGGTCGCCGGGGAAGGAAGGGGGACGGAGGGTACCCTTGGGGCGACTGGGGATTTGGGAGCCACCGTGGGGAAGAGGGTGACAGTCTGAGCAGCACCTAGGCCGGTGCTGGCGGTGCTGCCGGCGCTGCCCACGCTAGAGCCCGCCGGACCAGTCGCAGCCACTGCGGAAGCGCTGCCGGAGGAAGCCGGGGCTACAGGAGAGGCCACCACCGGAGGCTGCACAGATGGTTTGAAGATTTTGGCAAAGAAGGAGCCCAGATCCAACATTGTGACCTTCATATCTCAGCACAGGCAGATGTCCTGAGGAAGCGCAGAGTTAAGTCACAGGGCACAGAGCCTACCCTTGGCAGCGGAGCTCCATCCACCACCCTAGAGGGGAGAGGATTCTAGGGGCCCAATAACAGCTCCAGGGAAGCGAGCTGAGTGGAAAAGTGGCGCTGCCAGGATAAGTGAGTGTTGCTTCTCCCGCTTTGAACAGAGTGGCGCGCTTTTCTGTGCGCATCAGGTCCTCAGATCTTTGAAAATCAGTCCCAACTTCATGTCACTGATCTCTTCCCTCCGTCCCCTTTACCCAAGAAATGAGGAAAGCACGGAGGTGAGAAAGCAGCGGCACGCTGTCTTCTTTCCTCCTTTGTCACTTGGCTAAACGCAGGAGCAGCAGGGCACAGTTAGCTGCCTCTCTCTCTCCACAGCTCCGAGCCTTTGGCTTCCCAAAAAGTGAAAAAGCCCACAGCCAGAGCTGCAGGAAGTCCTGACTGTAGTGAGAAAGTGCCCAGAGGGACTGGCACTTGCAGCCGCCGTCGTCACCGCCGCTGTTGCCCGGCTCCCTTTGTGGGCTTCTACAGGTAACACCCAGAAGAGGGAAAGGGAAGGAGGTTGCTAAGCTAAACAAAAACTGAACTCGCCGCTAATTGGGCACCAGACCTGAAGTCCACTGTGCATGCAGAGGCTTCCCAACTGAGTTGGTGTAGCTTAAAGAAATGGTAATCAGCTTCCCCGGTGTCCTCTTCCTACTCTAGACAGGGGTCCGATTAGGTGGGTGGGGTGAAGTAGGCAGTTGTCAGAGGCCCAGTGGGAAAGGAGGGCAGAGTTTGGGCCCACTACTGAATAGTCTGGGTTACCTTGGAAGTATAGTGACTAAGAGACAGTCATAGTCCCTCTTCTTCCTTGACTCAGTCTGGAAAGGCCAAGGTTTAGACAGGTAGGTGGTGGGGAGAGAAAAAAGCTAGCCCTTGGGAGGCATACACATTGTTCCCCGGGGATGTCCCTTGTAATTAGAATTTATTCCTTCTCTCACTCAAGGGCTCCATGCAACCTACACTACTTTTATTCTCTCTCTCAGATTGGTTCCTATAGCTGTTCCCCAGCCCCCATCAATCAGTCATATTCTCTTCATCTCAATATCCATTTCTTAGAACCCCCAACTCACTTCAAGGCTCAGCTCAAATGCCACGTGCCACAAAGAGATCTTTCCTGATTTATGCAGTTGTTAGTGTTCTCCATCTTACATTACTCTCCCAACATACACTGAAAAATTGGGTCCCTTGGAGATGGCTGAAACTTTGGGTGCTCAGAGTGGGTGAATATCCTCCTAACATGATAGCTCACAAGCCCTCATCCATATGCTTCTCTTTAACATAATCACCCAGTAGATTCAGTTCGATTTTTAGAATAGGCATTTATTTAAATGGAACACGCAAAACAGCAATTACAAAGCATTTCCCCCAAAACATGGGGCACATATTCCCAAAGATACATGGGAGTTTGGGGAAAAGTGAGTATGAATTTAAAAATGCAAGGATACTGAGGCAAATATGTGCACATGTGGCCTAAGCAACTCTAGAAAATAGGGACCTCAATACCCTTTCTTTTTCTGCAGAGATCATATACAGTTGACTGTTGGGATGGAAGAATCATTCCCCTGCCAAGCTGGGTTTATTTCTCACAGGGTTCAGCATCCCTTCTGGACAGGTCAATCTGATGCAGATCGTTCCTTACCTGGTTTGTTTCTCGCTGGACTAGACAGGGCAAGTCACTTGGTTACTAGGCGGTGAGCTATTCTAGTCAGACTGCTTAGCCAGTACACTGCTGCCAATCTGGGTTGCATGAGCTGTTTTGCCAATAAGGACTTCATAGGGTGCCATCTCTACTGGTCTGGTTCACCCACTGAACTCCCTGAGGTCCTTCTTCTATGTTCAATTCCAATCTTCTATGATCTCCAGCCTCTGGCTCAGGTGGAGGTTACTGGGATCTTTTCTACTGTAGTGTTATAGTACTCTTTCCTCAAGGGCAAAAACCCTTAACCTAATATTGGCAGAAGCCTCTCCTCTTTGAATCCCTCAGGCCCTTAACTCTGAGGCTTATCATCTCCAGGTATGAGGTGCAAAGCAAACTGTTAATTTAGATCCAAAGAAGAGGAGGGTAAGGAGGGAAGGGAACATTCATGTGCCTGGCTCACAGGAAGCACTTAGAAATGCTTAACTGATTGTATTTGGAATTCAATATCACGGGATAGGATTTTCAAAGTATAGGGAACAACATGAGCAAAGGCCCAAAGAGTAGAAATTGTAGGGAGGATTTAAGAGACAAAGTAGTATCTTGGCTCATAGAAGTGATTAAATGGACAAGAATTAAAAGAGAAGATTGTCATGCTGAAGTGTGGAGAGCATTGATGATAAAGAGAAGGAATTTGTATATGACTTTCCTCTCTCCCCTGAGGACATTGCAATATATTTTGCCGTAGTGTCTCTTTCTTGAGCTCCATTACTAAATCACCAACTCCCAAAGGAAATTCTTTAAAAAAAAATTTTTAGGCCAAGATGGCGGCTGGAAAGCAGTGACTGGCGTGAGCTCCCTACCAAGTCCCTCCAAAAACCTATAAAAAAATGGCTCTGAACCAATTCTAGAGTTGCAGAACCCACAAAGTGGCAGAGGGAAGCAGGGGTCCAGCCCAGGACAGCCTGGATGGTCTCTGGGTAAGGTCTGTCCTGCACAGAGCTCCTAGCTCCCAGCTGAGGGGAGCGGAGCTGAGCCAAGCTGAGCCAAGCAGAGCCCAGCGCACACAGTGCGGGCGACCAGACCAGGAGCCCAGCGGAGAGTGCCTTAGCGTGCTGAATTAATGAGCTGTGGCATCTACCAGACCTCACAACCCACGAAGAGCAAAGACAACAGAGAAGGTTAGTGAGAAAAGCTGCGGGACTGAGTTTGCGGTTCGGCCACCGCCCCTGACACAGCGGAGGTGGGGTAGCTTTAGAACTACAGCTGCAGTTGCCCACCTGGTGGGAGGAATTAAGTGGCTGATCAGAGCAGGAGTGAACAGCCTGCTGAAGATTTAAGCCCACTCTGGGTAGGGGGTTCTTGGGGAAGGAGGAGTGCTGGTGAGGCAGTGCATCCGCCCAAGCGTGGAACACAGAACTCTTTAGTCTATAAGCAGCCATACCTCACTGAAAAACTCAAGGGTTAAGTAAGTTGGCTGGGAACATAGCCAGGCGGCGAAAACACACCCAGATTCAGTCTCAGACTCTGGAAT
>JAQQSZ010015668.1:0-11215 GCA_028646595.1 Phalanger gymnotis | reverse complement strand
AGAGATTTATCTTGCCCTACAAGAAAGGAAGGGAAAGGGCGATGGGAGGGGAATGGGGTAATGGAGGGGAGGGCAGACTGGGGAACGGGGCAACCAGAGTGTACACCATCTTGGAGTGGGGGTGGGGAGGAAATGGGGAGAAAATTTGTAATTCAACCGCCTGTGAAAGTCAATGCTGAAAACCAAACATGTTGAAAATAAATTTAAAAAAAAGTTGATGAGAAATAGGTTCTGGGTAATTAATCATTTTATTAATAATACTAGTATATTACCAATAAAATGGATCAGTGACACTCTTGAATGCCAAAGACGTATAATGGAAGTGGGCACACAGTTTATATGCCTTTGGAAAGAGTTGAGTGTTCCTGAGGATGGCAATCAACTCTGATTAGTTAACAATTAGTGAAAAGAATGAATATTCCAATTAGAAATGGACTTATCCTAATGAGGGGCTGGAGGACAGGACTTTGATTGTCTTTTACTTCTAAATTGCCCAGCCTTGGGCAATCTAATCAAAGACTTTATCCCTACTCAAACTAGGGTAGAGCACAATGGGCTTCCTTACCTGGGTTGGATTTGAGAAAAATTGAGGACAAAGTTAATTCAATCTCATTATCAGCAATGTCCTACAGAGACCAAACAACCTACAGGCTTCTGAAAAAATCCTGGTCCTAATTCAGTAATTGATTATTAATATGAGAGAAATAGTCATTTCTCTCAATTGCCTACCCCCAAGAGTTGTTGTAGAGCTCTGAAGAAATCATAGGAGGATCATGGGTAGAAGGGTCCTCAGCATTAGAGTTGGAATTAGGTTAGAAAGCTGAGGCTCAGGAAAATTAAGTGACTGGTCCACACTTGCAAAAGTAGTAGAAAATTAAATCCAGGTCCTCGAACTTGAATGCTAGTGCCCATCCTACTATGATGATATATAACATGCTTTACAGACTTGAAAATAACTATATAAATGTCAGTAAGGATGAAGATCAAAAACCTAACAAGGAAGGACATGACAGTTATCTTCAATAAGTGGATTCATATTGCTCTGTGGTCTCCTGGTAGAAAAAATTGAGGCCAATGGGTAAAAGTTGTAGGGAGCCAGATTTTGGCTCGATTTAAGAATGAACTTTCTAATAAATAAAAGATTTGAAAGTCCAAGGAGTTAGCTGATGGTTCTCTATCCCACAATGTGTTCAGACGGAGGTTATAACTACCTATTGAACAAATTAAGAATTTCGAAAAAGAAATCTATGCAACGGAGGATAGCAAACTATGGTTCACAGCCTTTGACACAGCCATGAACCAAGAACTTTTTTTTTTATATATATTTTAAAATACAATTAAAAAGTTAAAAAAAAAAATAGCTCACAGCCATATAAAAACAGGTGTGAGGTGGAGAGGATATTGTTTTCTCACCTCTGGTTAGAGGTAGAACTGATCTAATTCCCTTACTACCCTTCTCCACTTTTTAAGTTCTGTTCAAAATTAAGATTTGGGAATCTAAGAAACTTCAGGTTGTTAATTCTTTATGTCATAAAACAGTTTGTCCAAAAATAACTTTTTATAACTTTATCTTGTTATTCCTAATATTTTCTGAGTATGCTTCATCTCTTTTGGAATTCCCTTGTGTTAAAATACACATGAAATTTAACTATATCCAATAGATATCTAAGTACTGAAGAATGCTGATAACTGTAAGAAAATTGAAAACTGTTCTCTGTAGATAAAACGATAGATTTTTCTCTATCATTACATAGATCTTTATTATCTATCTATCTATCTATCTATCTATCTATCTATCTATCTATCTTCCCCAAAGTTACCTCAAGTTCTTTCATTTCTCTTCTCTTACTTTTAGTCAAGTATACAAACCTTGAGACCAAAATTGCATCTCATAAAAGTACACGCTGGTAACCTACCATGTCACACAGCCCTCATTCAAATTAGTCTTTGGATGTCCTGCCTCTATATTGTCATCCTTGTTCAATTCTTTTCAATCATGTTCAATTCTTCATGACCCCATTTAGGGTTTTCTTGGAAAAGATACTGGAGTGGTTTGCCATTTCCTTCTCTAGCTCATTTTACAGAGGAGGAAACTGAGGCAAACAGGGTTACCTGAATTGCCCAGGGTCACACAGCTAATAAATATCTGAGGCCAGATTTGAACTCAGGAAGTTGAATTTTCCTGACTCCAGGCTAGGTACTCCACCCACTGCACCATTTTGCTGCCCTTCTCCTCTAGAGATTTTGTTTATTGCTCGATAGAAAGAAAACTTTCCTCTGGTCAATTCCGCACAAACACAGATTACTTTCTCTTCACCTTACCTTCATTGTTTCACAATATGCATATCATCATTCCACTCTCCTCTCTTTTGAAAATTTTTTTTTTCTGTATTTGTCAAATATTGCTTTTAAACTCTCCTTCAGCTTAAGATGGACTGCCACCTGGTGGTGGAATGTTGACTGCAGGCTTACAACGGTTACACAATACAGAAAAAGTAGTTATACAATAAAGAAATGATGCATTTATTTTGTCATTCTGCCTAGCTCATGCTGTTTCCAGGAAAATATTGTAGTGAAGAACAAAGACTGCCAATATTTTGTAACTGGAATAATGGTCACAATTTTCTATTTCCCAGTAGTTCATGACTGTTGAAAACAAATTGACAGTGGTTGAGCAAGCTCATTAGGTAATTCCCTTATCTTAATTGCTTATCATTGCATTCTTAGGCTTGTTTATAATCCATTTTTTCTTGTTACAATATTCCCTTACTTCCATTTTATCAACTATTCTATCAATGTTATTTTCAATCGTTCAAATGTTTGTTTATATATTTGAAAAGCAAAATTTGTAAAAATGTACATTGTAGTCATTTGGCAATGACCAAATAGGATTTGCTTATTAACAAGCTAATAAAAATGTCTTTTTGTTTATTTGTTTTCCCTCATGTAATTCAGTAATACAGTACTTGGAAAATAAAAAAAAAGCAAGACTTATAAATGGATTTGCCAAAAAAGAATATAGTTTATCAGAACTGTGAAGTCTAATTCTTCATTTTGCTTAAAGGTTGTCAAATTATAATATAACTTCTCTACTCTCCCCCTATAAATGATCATGGCCAACTTGGACTGAGATCCCAGAAGTGACACAAATTAAAAGGTTGGAGAGGGTTAGAAAATAGGACCTACATATAAAGGCTGAAGAAATAAATAATTTAGCCTCGGCATCTTAATAGCTGGTTTACTATGTAGAGAATGATGAGTAGATGTTTTCCACTTCCACAAAAAAATGGAATAAGGGAGAAAAAAAGAGCAATAGCAGCAGCCATTTCTAGAGAGTGAGGACAAGACATATTATGAAAAGATTTCCCTTGAATTGATTTTAAAAACAGCACAAATTATCTGTCTAACTAGCTTAAGTATGGGACAGCCTGAAGGCAGGGCAATCTATTATGTATTCTTTAAAGCCCTTCCGGTCTTATTATTCAAAGAAATGTGGGAAATTTATTTCTTGCCTCAGGTCTTTTTTTCTGGAGAGCACTTCTTTTTCATGCAAATGAAACTACTCTATCTACTCTAAGCAATTATTTGGATATTTTCACTTTTTTACCTTTTTTGAATGGCTCTTTGTGAAATTAGTTTTAAATGTGTTTTTTTCCCCCTTCTTCTTGGATATTCAGTTTCATAAAAACATAAAAATTGCTTTCTTGACCTCAGTTATTTCTTTTATTGCTAGGTTGATTTTCATGCCAACTAATTGCAATTTCTTGAAATTTCTTGATGTTTTTATGTGAATTTAATCTTTACTATTTAATTTTATTAACCCAAAGATTTTGGTATTAAATATATATGTAGACGTGTATATGATATGTATGTATACGACAAGGTCAGATCAACTTCCCTGCAGATATTTCTTTTTTATTTTATGTTAATCACCTTTAGCATTTACTTTAGAATTACTAGGGTTGGAGAATGCTTCCTGTAAAAGATGGAATTTTAAATGATACTTAAAAGAAGCCAAGGGCAGGGCTGAGGAGGGAGAGCATTCTGTCTTCTTGACTCCAGGTCCAGGGCTCCATTCATGCATTACCTAACTACCTTGGACAAAAACTCTAGTGGTCAATCTTCTGGTGGTGTCTTTTAAAATTTAACTTGACTTATGTGTGGGATGAAAGACCCTCACCAATTAAATTTATAATAAGGAGCCATCTCAGGGTGGGAACAGAAATAAATTTTATTCAGTTCTCGAGAATAGGGTGTCCTCTGCCAGAACAGATCTAGCAAGGAAGGCAGAGTACAAGGGGCAAAGCACCAATAATTATACCTAAGGCAAGAGAATTCCTGCCCATCTCTGACCCTTCTTACCATTAGCTGGTAAGTAGGCTTACAATCTTAGCATGAAAAACTAGACAAAGAACTGGGAAATTGAGGCATAGAAACTCCAATTCTCATTCCCTTAGATAATGATTACAACTGAGGTGACATCTATAAATCTGAAGAAGCAGAATAGGATAAGGGGAGGGGGAGACCCTCTCCATTCTCCTATGGTACTTTTACAGTAAAGGAAAGCAGGTCACAGTGATCCTATTCTTACTGAGCAAATCTTTAAACCAGAACCAGAAGAAAGAACAAAAAGTTTCAGGGTAAACTTTCCCAGAAGCTGAGCCATCAGACTCGCGCAGCCTCAGAAGTTTTTCACTTCCCTATTTCCCTATTTCTTGATTTTTGAACATTTCTTAGTATAGATATAGATATATCTTTATACATATCTTCCCTGTGAAGTCTTCACGTTTTATTTACCTCACACAACTTACCTTAATTGCTCCTTGATCAACAGACACATAGACCCTTGTGACCATACTCTTTCCATCTTAAAAGAAAATTGCATAAAAATTTACTAAGCAACAATTGCATGCCAGACACTGTGCTAGGGTGGGGATACAAAAACAACAATGAAAACAGTCCCTGACCTCAAGAAGCTTACATTCAACTGACATAAAGCAACATGTATACATTGAATATATCTATATGTATGCATATATGTACATATATACAGTAATTTCAGATTGGTGGTATGGAGAGGAGAAGTGATAATAGCTGAAATATTCAGGAAAGCTTATCACTTAAGCTGAGCTTTAAAAGGAACTAAGGATTCCTAAAGGAAGAAGTGAAAAGGGAAAGCATTCTAGGCACTGGGAACAGCATATACAAATACACAGAGGCAGGAGATGAAGAATTATAACTGGAGAACTTCAAGCAAACCAGTTTTATTGTCATATAAAGTGATTTGGCATAATATTTGAGAAGTCAGTCCCCTCTAAAATATAAAGAAATTTGAAAACATGTTATTTGTCAAATAAATTTCAATGAACAAGTAGCAATGAATCTTCTCCCCAAATGTATATTTCTATAATATGATTGACTTTCATACATGTATGTGTGCATATAAATTATTAGAAGAAAATTTCATTCATCCAACCTCTAGAGGCAAATAGATAATGAATATGGTGAGGGATGTTTTCTCCAAATCTTACTTCCTCAAATATTAAGTGAGAGAAAAAGTAAGGTTAATAAAACCAAATTATCCATTTAATGTGAATCTTCCCTAAATTGACTTTTTCTTTTATTTTTAATTTTTAGAATTACAAAGTAGTTCCTGTGGGAATCCAGGTGTTCCACCCAAAGGTGTCTTATATGGTACTCGGTTTGATGTTGGTGATAAAATCCGCTACAGCTGTGTGACTGGCTATATTCTGGATGGTCATCCTCAATTAACTTGCATAGCCAATTCTGTCAATACAGCATCATGGGATTTTCCAGTTCCTATCTGCAGAGGTAAGACAACTTTCTGTTTTATATTTTTATGCAGAAGTCACTTTTATATTAACCTTTATTGGTATTTTATTAAAAATAGATTATTTTAACACTTCTTTTGCCTTAGCAATTTCTATACCACTTAATTCAACATTTTAATTGAATTTGTATAGTAAAAACAGGTTTTTCTATTTGACAATTCAATTATCTGATGATGTCAAAATAGTACGCCAGTATATCATATATGCATGTATTCTTGCAGACATCTTTAAAGAAAAATAAAAGAAGATGGACAGAGGAGAGAGGGAATGAGGAGGAAGGGGAGGGAGACAACATTCAAAAGTCCATCCGTTTAAGGACTTTAAAATATTTCTAAATGTAATTAGGCAGTTGTGGACTTGCTTTTAATGTTATTACCATCTGTGAATGAACATTTTATAAGAATTCCTAGCAGTGGTTGAAGCACTAAAGTGCAATAACATGAATGAGTAAAGGCAATAGCATACAGGCTGTAACATGCATATGTATACATACAGGCACACAAACACCTCACTTCATTAAAATCCCCACTGAGATAACCATTTTCTATTTAATCTCTGAAAATTCTTGCTCTGAAGAAAGTAAGTCATAAGCTCCACCAATGATAACGTGTACTTTTGTGCTTACTCAGAGCATGGAAATGATAACTAAATGCTTGCCCAAGGCAGAGATCAATATAAATCATCTATAGTTTATGCAGACCACTGCACATAGAGACTTTATAGCGAATTTGACAGGACATAGAAGCAATGTATTTGTCATCAAGGTGAAGTCAACAAGAATCTAAGCAGAGTTTTAAAGAAGATTTCAATCAGCTGAGGAAGAGAGAGTTTTGCCTGCTGATAGTTTCTTCTATTCCTTTCCTTTCTCATTTCAGTTTCGTATTCTAGAATATGATTATCAGACAATTCCCCAAATCAGAATTCCTCTTTGTGTTCCCACCCCTTGTTATTTTTTCGAATGCTGAGTTGCCTTTCCTCAACTGGGTACGCCTTTCCACAAAAAGTATTTGGTTGGGGGAGAGAATTTACTGATTTTTTTTTTGAGATAAATCTTTCATTTGTATAATTCTATATTTTCAAAATGTGATCACGTGCATTTGAATCTCACAACAACCCTGCAAAAAAGATAAGACAGGTATTATTGTCCCTATTTTACAGATTAGAAAACTGAGGCTCAGACAAATTCTATAACTTGTCTAAGGCCATGCATTTTGTAAAATGGAGCCAGAATTAAAACCATAAGTCCTATCTCAGTCTTCTGTCACATGACTGCAATGGTGTGCCTGCTGGGCATCTGTATATAGATCTACCCCTAGTACATTTAATATATTAAACTGAATTCCAAATCTTTCTCCCTAAATATGTTGTTTTTCTCAACTTCCCTAATTTTGCTGATAACATACAAGCTTCTCAGTAATATAGGCTCAACATTTAGAAGTCATATTTTACCCTTCTCCTCTCTAACCTCCCAAATTCTTAACAGTTGGTAATCTTGTCAATAGGAACTCAGCTATTCAACAAACATCTATTATCTTCCAAGCTTTGGGGATCCAAATATAAAAACAGAAAAGTAAATACAAAATAAATGGATAAATCAAAAAGCATCAATTATGTTTTAAATGATGTGATAAATACAATTGCTAATTTTTTTTTTTAAAAGAGAGACTTTAGGGGAGACAGCACACATAAAAGAACTGATCTGCAGAGCAGATGGAAAATCCGTGTAAAATAAAAATCCTTAGGATAAAAAGAAAAATAAATACAAGGTAACTTTGAGGATGGCAGTAGTGGTGGTGGTGAAGCAAGGGAGAATTAGAATAACTGAAGGGATACAGATAGTCTTCATACAGAAATAATACCTGAATCAAGACTTAATGGTTACACCTGGGGCTTGAGCTCAGCTAGGGAGTGTCAGTGGAAAAGAGACAGAGAACATTCAGACAGAGAGAAAGAAACAAGGAAAGTATGTTCAGGAGTGAAAATAAAAGCTTCTTAAACTGATAAAGCTCCCCTTCAGATTGACAGGAGTCCAGTTGGCATATTTATCTACATCCTCAACTCCAGAAGTATTTCAAGACTCTTGCAGAGAATTAAGGATTGTCCTTTCAAGTGCCTTCCTCAAAGATTCCCACCAAAGAATCACAACATAATCCATATGCAAAATGTTGGCTGATCTCCTAAAAGCTAAAAAACAAAAAACAAAAAAAAAAAACAGAAGAAAAACTCAGTTTCTTCAGCACAGTTAGGTTTTCATTCTCTCATTGTTGGGAACCTATGTCACAGGCCTTAATGTGTCCATATATAACCACAGTACTGAGAACTGTTGTTTCACCTGCATTGTCATTTCCAAAAAAGTCGTTCAAAACTAAATAGTCATTTCCTTATTCATGCAAAAACTCAGAGGGACCTTCTTTTAGTAGGTCTACCCCTAGACTTTAACTTTACAAAGTCATCTAATACCAGAAAGCACAAAGCAGTACTCATTAATCTGAATTTGTCCTTTTCTAATGAGAGAAGAAATCTTCAATCCCCTAAAACTGCTTTGAAAGTAAACTGAGTTCTGAAGAGGCTGGATGATCCAGGGATCACACAGCTAGAGGGCATAAATCACACTTTACAGCCATTATCTGGAATGTCCATTTCTTAAGGGCACAGCACATGAAGGTTAATGCAGGTAAAACACCCTCTATACTGCCCATTACAAGCTCATTTCCCTACAGGCCTGAATGACTAGGCCAATTATTCCAGATTGGACTTGCTTCAGGATAATTCTCTAGTAGTTTAGTTTTGATACTGAAAAAAAAATGAGACACTCATAAGTCATTCAACAGTTAACAAAAAGATATACTGATCTTTAACAAATGTAAACATTGAAGACACCTCTAGTTGATTCATCTGAACAAAGTTCCCTTTCCTGGGTTGCCATCATTTTCCACCAGCCAAGTATGGAGATGCTCCTGGAACATATAATGTTGAACCTGGCTTCAGGAATTCACAATTTAAATCTAGTCTCTGGTGCTTCCTAGGTGAGTGACCCCTGGGCTAATCACTTAAACTACTTGCTTCAGTTTCCCTAACTGTAAAATGGGGATAATAAAGCACCTACCTCTCAGGGTTGTTGTAAGGATCAAATGAGATAACATTTATACATCGATTAGCACAATGTTTAACACGAAGTAGGCTCTAGATCTCTCTGGCTACTCAGGTAGCCAGAAAATAATATCAATAGTTGCAGCCTTTAGTCTCCTAGGTCAACTAAGTCTCCAGTACCATTTCAAAGAAAAAGAAAGTTGAACTTGCATGGGGGCAGACGTTAGGATATTAGTCTTCTACAACATCCATAACAGCCATTCACCCAGACTTGACCTACAAACTTAGTGTAGAAATCTATTTTGTTTTTTTGATTGGCCTAATTTTCAGGAAAGACTTCAATAATATGAATTGAACTTTGCCTTTCTATAACCTCTACCTACTTCCTGGTTCCCAGTTCTGGGACCGAGTAGAACAAATTTAATCCTCTTTCATAGGATAATTATTCAAATACGTGAGTCATGAGTCATGTTGCCCCCTGAATATTCTCTACAAGTAAAATTTGAGTCACCATCCTCGAGATGCTTCATAGGTGTCAAGGAATCCTCTAAAGCATCTCCAGAATTAAACATTAAACTCTAAGGTCCTTGGGAACATGGAATGGTATTTGTCTTTCTTTTTATCCTCAGTTTTTGGCCCAGTACCTAACACATAGTAGGCAATTAGTATATGCTTATTAACTGAACGAACACAATAAACCAGCTATCGTCTGATGGTGAAAATAATACAATTATACTACTGAAGAGGTTTAAGAAAAATGATCCTGGTAGGGAATCATAAGTTTCTAGGGATGCTCGAGACCCCAAAATACCGACAATCTTGGTCCTGGCGAAAGAATTCAACTCAAGCCTTCTCAGCCAAGGAAAAAGACAAAGTTTATTAAGGGTTTGCTATAATGGGTTGTCTTACGAAATCCCACCCTTTGTGATGCCTGTTTTCACAAGCGGGCCTGATTGAATCTGAGCTAGATTGAATCTGAGCATCTTCATGGAGGCAAGATGGAGATTATATACAGAAAGACTGTGGGAGGGATTGAGGGGTGGTCTGGGGTGACTAGAGGAAGGTTTTAGGGAAGGACTTGAGGAGGAGTCTAAGGAGGAGCTTGATGGGACTGGGATGAGGTCGGACTCCAGGGTGGGAAATAGCTGAAGGCTACTTGGAGATGAAAGACAAGAGAAGGCTAGGGTAACAGGGCTAGGGTATAGATATTTTGATCAGGATTAAGGGTGGGAAGTAGCTGGACAATAAAGGGCAAGGCTAGGTAAAGATTTAGGTCTAATGATAATGTAAGGTTATAGCCTTAGGCCAAGGCAAAATCTAGTGGGAAGATCCAAAGAGAGTTCAAGGGGGTTCCCAGAGACGGTACTCCAGGTTTAAGGGGGTTCCCAGAGACTGTGCCCTATCACTACCTTTTCCCATTTACTATGGAAAACATACTTCAATTATTGTAGACAAATATCCCAAACATTTATTTTGATTGCCGCAGAGAATCTGCCTGAGAATTTTTGTCCCTTTGCTCCAGTCAACCCTCTGGCACGCAGATCCTTATAGTAGGCGAAGGGCTCAGAAGGAATAAATAGCTTAAAGGAGAACTTTTCCCTGCCTGCATTGGCTAGTTCCCATAAGATTTCAGGTGCCTCCTCCAAGCTGGATGCTGCCCTCTGACCTCCCTCCCCCTAATCCAGCTGGAGATAAACCAGAGCAGAGCTCTATTAGCTTGAGACAACTGCTTACTTCCTTATAGTAGACATTTGGCGATATGGCTACTCACATCACTTGGATTAGTAAGAAACTATCAACCAAAATCCTTCAGATACAATAGTGGACCACTGGGCCCTATAATCTGCCCTGACCTTACTTCTGAAAGTCTTTGGGTTTTTTTTAATCGTCTCTTCTAGTTTGGTCTTCTTGACCAGTGGGCATTGCAATTTTGCCTTCCATTGCACCATAAGGACTGGGAGAGCAGTCTGGGAAGGTAATCAGACTGTTGTCTGACCTGCTATTGTGCCCTTTTATGGGATCACTAAACTATACCTATTGGATCCACTACAAATTTATGCTACACAGTCTCAGCTAGGCATTCACTGCCGTAAGGCAGTCCTTTTAAACCTCCCGTATTGCTTTGTTCTCCAATAGAGGCTATCTTTTTATCCCTCCTAATGTCTTTCATAGCATTAAGTTTCTCAACCAAGACCCATGCCTTTTACTTTTACTTCAAAGATGAAGAGAGAGAGAGAGAGAGAGAGAGAGAGAGAGAGAGAGAGAGAGAGAGA
>JAQQSZ010015667.1:0-11215 GCA_028646595.1 Phalanger gymnotis | reverse complement strand
TCCCACCCCTGCCACGCCAGCTGCCATGCCAAGGACACTCGGGGTAATATTGCCCCCAACATCGAGGTCTCTCCTTCCAGGGTTTTTTTCCTGTAGCTCTAGGGTGGGGTCTCCCAGAGGGTGATGGATGGGGGCTGGGGCCAGGCTGGGAACTGGACGGGGTTCAGTCGTGGCGGTGACCTGGGAGTAGTCCCAGCAAAGCCTCACCGATGCCCACAAAGTAGACCACTTGGGCAATGCCAAAGAGTGGGGCAATGACCAGGGCCCGGCAGTAGGCGCCCTTGAGGAAGGCTGACGGGCCTTCATGCCTCAAAATCTTCCTGGGAGAAGGAAGGGAAGGAAGAAGATGTTGAGAGCTCCTTCCTGGGGAGGCCTTGATCCTGCCTTGTCCCCCTCCTCCTGACAGCCAAGGCTTGCCCCACCTGCTGCCACCGCCACCGCTGCCATCACCACCACCACCACAGCCACTACCACCACCGCCGCCACCACCACAGCCACTGACACCACCACCACCACAGCCGCCATCACCACTACCCCCAGTCTGACCTGGCACAGTCCAAGAAGCCTGAATAGGTGTCCTCATTCACGCCACGCTGCAGCGACTGGAGGCGGGTCTTAACCACTGCTCAGGGAGAATGTCAGGGTGAGTGAGGGGAGCCAGACAGGTCAAGGGTCCTTCTTCCCACCCCCCAGAGAGACACTGACCATCACAGGGATTGACAGCCACAGCAGCTGTGCTCCCGGCAACACACCCTGCCAGGAAAGACACATAGAACGGCGACTTGGCTCCTGGCTCCGAGCGGCCCAGCTGATCGAGGTTGGCGAAGAGGGGAAAGTAGACAATGGAGAAGGGGACATCCCTGGGGGGAGGAGAGGAGAAGACAGCTGAGTCTGGAGAAGCAAGGAGCTCAGATGCTTCCAGCCTAGGCCGACCAGCCCTGCCCTAGCCCCATACCTGAGCAGCGTGGCACCCAGCCCCTTATAGAGCCCTGCAATGCCCTTGCTTCTCAATAGTTCCCGGGTCAGCTGGGTGGCTGTAGGGCGGGCAGGGGTAGCAGACCCCACAGACTGGGCCCCACCCCGGGCTGAGAGGCGGGCTTGCATCTCCAGCATCTTCTTCTGAGCCTCTGGGGAAGGGCAGGGGAGGGCAATGTTAGGAGGCCTTTTATCTCCTCCCCCTCAGACTAGGGAGGGGGAAGAAGATCAGGGTCTCTTAGGAGCTCAGGAGGGAGCCAACCAGTCCCCCAGGTGTCCTGCCAGGCCTCCCACACCACCTCACACACCTCAGGCCCAGCTTAGCAGATTCTCCAGCCAAGAGGTAGGCTCCCCTTAAGCTAACTCCCATTCAGTGTCTTCTTCCCCACCCAACACTGGGTGCCCTGAGCTGCCTCCCCATACCAAGGCGCCCTGCGTCCTGGAGCTGGATCTTGAGCATCTCCATGGGGGTGGTGACAATCACTTGGCACGTGCCAGCCCCACAACCAGCCAGCATCTCCTTCAATAGGGTCAGCTTGTGCCTGGAGGATGGCAGATACATGAGAGCCAGGCCCAGCCCTGGTGCAGGGGAAGGGCTCAGACTGGGCAGTCCAGCATGGGGGCTCATCTGTCACCTAGGCATCCCTCCCTGTAAGGGACCTGGCTGTGATTCCATGTGGCCTGGAGCCAGGAAGGCTAGTAGAGTGCATCTGGGCAAAGTCACCCATTTTACAGGTGAGTTCGCGGAGGTCTAGGGACAATAAGATGGCTTGCCGCGGTCACACAGGAAGAGAGGCAGGATCAGAATACAGACTCACTGACTCCAATTCCACGACTTTTCGAGGTGCCTCCTAAGGAATGGCTGACTCCACTTCCTAGGCCTTCCTTCCCAAGAGTGAGCACCCAGGGAGAGGAGGCTGGGGGGGGGGGTGTGGAACAGTGCCCCTTATCTGTCCTATGCCTTGTGTAAAGGTGAGGCTGGGCTTGCTGCTTCTGACTCAGCCCCAGGCTCCCTCCCCCTTTGAGGGCAGACAAACGTGGCACATGCCAGCTACAGGTCCATGGGTTCCCTGAAGCAGCGGAGGCCTGTGACTCCAGAGCAAGAGACTGGATGCATCTTGAAGGCAGGCAGCTCCCCAGAAAGGATTCCTGTCTTGGCCCCCCAGCTATGCTAAAACGCAAGGGCAGAGAGAGCAGCTGCTGCCAACAGAAGAGGCATTTCCAGGCATGGAGAGCTCAGATCTGTGTCTGTGGCCCTAGTGGGTCCTGGGGGACCCACCAAATTTGCCACTTACCCATCCTTGGAAAGGTGGTGGCGGAAGAAGTCATTGGCTGCAAGCTTGATGGCCTTCTCCGGTGTGACCAGGGTCAGATTTACAGCAGCACCTGGGGGAGGGGCAGACAAGCCTAAGTGGCCAGCATGGGGAGGGCCCACAGCCCAGGCTCTTGGCTGTTGTACATTTCCCTTTCACCCAAATGCTAGTGAGTAGGTGCCAAGCAGCAGAGGGGAAGGGGCAGACAGTTGCCAGGCTATCTCTCATGTCCTGGCCTTGGCTGGCACATGCCTCATTCATCTTCTTCCCCCGAGGAGCCTGGCATCCTCAAGTTCCTGAGAGTTCCGTGGCATGGAGGGGGAGAGGCAGTTAACAGGATTCCCACATTGGCACGTCAGTGGCCCCCTGTGGCCACTGTTCTTCTAAAGCCCCCTGGGAACGGGGGAGGCTATTTATGGAGCTGCCTGGAATGGTTGGGTCAGGGGAGGTGAAGGACAGTGAGCACGTGAGTCTACATGGAGCCTCCACAGGCATGTTGTGGACATGAATGATGTGCGACCCAGCTGTGACCCTGGACATGACGATGTGGGCACATATCCATGTCCTAAGAGAGTTAAGCATTCTGTCCTGGAGCATCTGTCCCCGACCAGTAGCCCATGGGCTCCCAAGACACCTTTCCCCTAGTTACTGTCTCCTTCCCCCCACGGAGGGAGCGGAGTCCCACTGCTCTAGCCCACAGAACTGAGGTTCTCTGGGTGATGAGAGGGGCTTAGTACTGCCCCCCCCCCCCGCGCCCACTGATTTTCCACGATGCCCAGGATGAGGGCCAGAGATGCTTCACGTTGACACCAACAAATCCACATTTCTCCAACAGCTGGGAGATTGTCACCAATCCTCTTTGTAACTCCTAATCCCCATCAGCTGCCAGTAGCCCCCTCCCCCAGGGGAGGCTCCCATAGGGCCTGCTAGGCCTTTGCTCTGCCCTGCCCTGCCTGTGGCCCCAATGCCTCATGGAGGCAGCTCTGGCCACGGCTGGCCCAAGACAGTCTGTGGAACAACAGGCTGATGGAGTGGACGATACATGGAGGGAAGAGGAATGCGGGGGGGGGGGCAGTCCCACCTCCAGAGGCCCTATAATAGCAGATTCCAGGTGCCAGGAATAGGTCAGTGAGGACAGGTGAGCACCAAGTATGAGAGTTCCAGGGGTGGGGAGTGAGTTCCCTGTCACCAGCAATGTCAAAGCTGGGAGATCTCTGGTGGCAAATAGTGGCTGGTGAGGAAAGGAGGAGATGTTCCTAGAGTTCCTCCAGATTGGGATCCCATGATCTGGGGGGCCCTGATGGTGGGGGAGGGAGCAGCTCAGGATCTCTGCGATGGTACTAAGATGTGGTATGGGCACATGAGGGGGTCACAGTACACAGGGATGTCAGATAAAGAAGGTGGGGTCTGGTCTCTGCCTCTTCTTTACCCAGATACCCAGGGGCTACTGCTCCCTAGTTCTCATCTTCAGCCCCTCCTGGGGGCTGGCAGAAAATGAGTTTCCCCCTAGAAGGCCAGTCTCAAGGGCAGCTGCTTATAAAGGAGGCAGGTTCCTATTCATTACATGCTGCCTCAAAGCTAGGCCTTTTTGACTCATGCCCAGAGGCTGCCCCTGACTCCTATACCAGGGGAAGGGGGCTACTCAGGCATCCCATCCTCCTGCCTCCTTGTTCCCTTGGAAACTAGGCAGGACCCCAGGAGGGGCTGGGGCTGCAGGGTACCTTTCCCCTCCAAGACCCAGGCAGGGAGAGGTGCTCTGTAGTGCAAAGATCAGGAGAAAGGGCTGCCTGGGTTTGTCCCACCCCAGGGACCCAGGCCTTACCTCTGTACATGCCAAAGTAGCCCTCAGAGCGGATAGTTTTGATAAGACAGTCTGACCTGAGAAGGGGGAGGAGGAGAAGAACAACAGCTTTAATCAGGCCTATCCCCACTGGCCTCCATGCCCCTTTCCATTAGAGAGAACCTGAGACTCCAAGCCCAGCCCAGGCCAGCGGCGGCCTTGCCCTTTCCAAGGCCTTTTCTCTCATCTACCATCAGCACCTAAGGTACCAGGACAGGGTCCAGGAGGGTTCCCGCCTTTTCTGCACCGTTTTGGCCTCTGCCCACAGTGGATTTCCCACGTCTACGCTGGCCCCACCGAGGCAAAGACACCTCCTGTCCCCAACTGCCCCCCTCGCCCTCTGACTAGCTTCTGCTTCAGCTCCTGAACCACCAAGTGGTGGTAGACAAGGGAAGTCCTCAGCTAAAAAGCTCAAGTTGCTGGCCCCACTCCTCCATAAAGCCTTATGTGCTGCACCCCCTCTCCACTCACATGCTGGTGTAGATGCGCTGTCCATTCTGCTGGTTCTGGAGCCTTGTCTTAGCCAGGTCGATGGGGAATACACAAGTGACCCCAATGAGCCCCGCGATCCCTCCATTGATCAGTTTGGCTGGTAAACTGGCAGGTGGAAGGCAGGTGCAGGTCAGCCATGTGGCCCACTGCCCTGATGACCTTCTGTTCCCAGAAGTAGGGTTGGGAGGAGAAAAAGAGCTGGGCCTCCAGCCCAAAGAAGATGCCAGTGTCCTCAGTGCTGACAGAAGCAAGGTGGGAGAAGGGGGAGGGGGAGGGGAAATAGGGAAGGGGGGCAGAGATGGGGAAGAGGTGCCGAGGACAGAGAGACACTTGCCTACCTGATCTGCTTATCAGCCATTTAACGCAGCCTGGTGCAGAGATGGAAAGAGGCAGATGGCACAAATTCGCTGGTGGCTGCTGCCACCTTGACTTCTGTCCTAGGAGAAGGGTGCAAAGATGAGCTGGAATTGCAGCCCAGCCAGCCTCAGGGGTTATGCCTGCTGCCTCCCCTGGAGGATATCACACCTTTGGGCCCAAGGCTACAGGAGATGCCTGGCAGTGCCTTCAGGACCTCAGGGGAAGGGACACAGGATCCTCACCCAATCAGCCCCTCTCCTTCCACACCCACAGGACTCCCAGCTGCTCTTAAAGGGCCAGGCCAGGATGTCCCTCTTGGGCATCCTCTGCTGCAGCATCTCAGGATCTCCTTTAAAGGGCCAGTGCCAACCTAAGAGACAGAGCCTGCTTCTCTCTCCCTGGGACCCCTCTGCACCCCTCATCCTCTGGCCTTTGTGCCACCCTTGCCTACTGGCCTTCCAGAAGGAGCCCGGAAGCAGGAGCTGGGTCATTCCCTCCCTGACACAGAGGGCGTTTGAGGGGCATCTCCTGATGTACGGGAAAGAACTCTGGCTGTGGAGTCAGAAGAACCTGGGTTCAAATCCAAGCCAGCTACTTACAAGCTGTGACCTTGGGTAAGTCAATTAACCACCCTGGACCTCCAATTCCCCACCTGTAAAATGAGAAGTTTGGATGGGATCCCTGGGACCAGCTCCAATGGCTCCACCCCTTTCTCCAGGTTTTCTTCAGCCCCTCCCCAGGCGGGATGCTGGGGTCCTAAGCTCCAGACTGTAGCTTGCAGAGAGTTCACAGGAACTGTCTTACAAGCCCACTAAGAATCTGTAAGGGGCACGATGCAGTGAGCAGGACAAGCTAGTGACTGCTGGCTGGGGATGAGGATCTCTTTACACCTCCTAGATCTGGAGCTGGGCCACACCCTCCCCCAGGGGTCTCCCTGCAGTCACTGTCACCTCAGCCACTGTTTAGTCCAGTAGCTCCATGGGGACATTCCCAGCCTCCAGGCTCAGATAAATCACCGAACTGCCGCCTCCTCCAAACCTTCTCCCTCCCAGCCCTGTCCCCAGATACACAAATGCATCCACTTCGGCCAGCACTTGCAGACAGTGCCTTCTGGGAAATGTCCCAAAGCTCTTTGAAAGCCTCCCAATCAGTGTGCCCTGGCCACCTGGCTCTACTCCAATTTGTCCACTGGCTTCCTGTGGCACCTTGGGAAGCCACCTTTCCTCTCTGGCCTCGGTTCCCCCCACCAACATGACGGAAATTGGACCAAGGATGTGCCAGACCCTTTGTGCTTCTGACCCCTCGACTCTTTTGGAGTGGGGAGAAGCAGATCTAGTTGCAGATATAGGGAATTGGGAAACAGACTGTCCCCCATCCCTGGCCAGATCTGTGGCCGCTGGCATCCTGTGCTTATCTGCGGTGAAGAGGGGCAGGTATAGGCTCTGGGGAAAGACATTCTCCTGAGGTGGCCAAGGGGGAGGGCGTCGACCTGGGACCTTGTGGGCCCCCAGCGTGTCTGGCTTCCCCTTGACACAGTCCGCACGCTTGCTCCATGTCTCCCTGTGTGTCTGTTCCTCTCTCCCTCCCGCACAGCACCTCTCTGCCGCCCGGGGCAGACAGCTGTCCTTTACCTTGCTTTCTGCTTCCTAGGGGGCAGCTCTTGGCTGGGAGCTGAACAAAGCTCTCCTCCCCACCCCCCCAACCTACCCTTCTCCCACCCCAGCTGTCTCCTCGCTCAGCCCCGCGAGGCCGCTCTTCCTCCAGATCTCCTACCTGCCTTCCTAGCCCGGCTCTGGCTCCAGCTCCGGCTGCAGCTACCGCTCCTGCCCAGCTAGACCAAAGAGATAAAGGCCGGCGGGCCCGGGGGAGGGGCGGCCCTGGCGGCGCCCATTGGCCATGAAGCCTGGGGGCGGGACGGCCCTGGGGAAGGGGCGGGGCACCACTTTCTCTTTCGTTCAGGCTGGGGAGGGGGGTCTAGTGAAGGGGGTCAGGGGCCAAGGATTCGGGTCATTCACTCTTGGGCCAATCCTGCCCTCCCCCTCCTGCCCCCAAGGACTACTGGACCCTCCCACGGGACACCGGGCTTCTAAGTCACCGCACAGCTGGACCCTGACCCCGGGCGTGGGGGACAAGACAGGAACACTGGAAGGCGGAACACTGGACCAAAGGGCGAACGGGACCAGCAGGGCTGGGCCTTGGTGCGCTCCGCCTCGGACCGAGACCTGGGTTCCGATCCCACCTAGGATACCGCCTGTGGGACCAGGTCCAAGTCACCTCACCTCTCCCCCCTAGCAGAGCGAATTCCTAATGCGTTAGCTGTGGAAATCCTACTGGAACAAGGGCTTTGGGAGCTAGGTTTCCAAACGGGTAGGGTTGGGGCCAGGTGGACTTTTATTCATTCGCTAAAATTCGTCGTGCCCAGTGAGCAAGGAAGGGCAAGCCTGTTCTGGTGCGGGGAGACCGAGGACAGGGACCAGCCCGGAGTCAGTCGGTAGCAAGCTAGAAAGAGTCTTGGGGGACCTCTCTACACTTACATTAGTGGAGGCAGCTGCTGCGCATTTCCCCACCTGTTTAATAACAATGCCAGAACAAAAAGTGCTAGCAGTTATGTAGGCTTAAGGTCTGCAAAGAGTTGGCCATATCCTTTTTCAGCAAACTCCTAAGTTTAAGCAGGATACTGGCACACTGGGGGTGGGGCAAGGCATCTAGGCCTCAGGGTCTGGTTGGAGGACTGAGAGGTGTTGGGTCTGGAGGAGAGAAAATCAGGCCCAGGCGAGAGCCAGCCTCATGTGGAAGAGCTGATGGGGGCTGGGGCGGGTGCAGGGAAGCAGATGGAGGTCCCAGGAGGGCTTTGTATATGTAGCGTGAGGAGTGTATGGTACGTAGTGTGTATGTGGTGTGTATGGATGGTGTGGGGTGTATGGTATATATGTAGTGTGTGTGGGTGTGTGTATGGATGGTATGGGGATATATGTGTATAGTATATGTGATGTGTGTATGGATGGTACGGGGGTGTATGGTGTGCCTGTGTGTCTGTATGTATATAGTTTGTGGTGTGGGCGTATGCATGATGTGGGAGAGTGGGGTGGACAGGCAATCAGGTAGTAAAATGGATGGGTCAATGTGGCTCTGGAGCCTCAGTTTCTCTATGTATCCCGACCACCTCAGCATAGACTCAGTTGCCTCCTGGATACCTAGGAAGGCTACAGCCTATTTCCTGCAAGGCTGCTGGTGGGAGAGAGAGGTCTTTTCAAAGGGCCATTTATTGCTGCCCAGAGACAAGAGCTGGGAGCCAGGCCCACTGGCAGAGGCTGCTGCCTGCCCAGGATGGCAATGGGCTTCCTGCTCTTGCTGGCATGCTCTCTAGGAGCTCAGGTCCTTTCTGGGGGCATCCAGAGCCCAGAAGTCCCTCCCATTCTCCTGGGGGAAGGGAACCTGGGCTCTCTGGCTTGAATTGTGGTATCCCTGGTCCCTCTCCACAGTTTTTAAGACAGCCAGGGATGGGGCTTGTTGAGGCTTTGGGCCTGAGACGCTATTCCCTGCTGTTTCTTCCTCCTCTCCAAGTCCCATCTGTCCTTCAGGTCTAATGAGAATGATATTTATACATGGCTTTTAGGCAGAGAAAGTCATTCTTCTCCCAACAACCTGGACAAGCAGGGAAGAGAAAATTGAATACTTCCCTGGTTTACAAAAAAGGGAAAAACTGAGGCAGTCTTGTCCAGACGCTGAGGCCTTGACCCTGGCACAGGGACCACTCCCTCCTCAATCGGGCTGACTCTTGTTCACAGCCCTGTGAGGGTTGGAGGGCAGAGGGGAGGGGTCATTCCGAGAGGGCACTGGGTCTGCTCCCTGCTTTGGCCCTGCCTTGCATGGGTATAGTTAGAACCCCTCCCCCGCCATTCCCACAGCTGCCCTCCCCCATGCATTAGACTGTAAAGTGCTTCCTTCCCTGAGATAGAGGATCTTCAGATACTCCAGACGCTCCAGGGCCAAACACAGAATGCTTCACCCGCAGGTGCAGTGTTTGTTGGACGGCACTACTGAGGAACCAGACCCAAAGACAGAAAGTGCCCATGGGTGGAGCTGGGCCTCAGATCTAGATGAGGCAGTGAACGGCATTGCCCCCTTCTCTATGCCTCCTGGGAGGGGGGCTGGTCGAGTTCTGTGACATGGGGACAAGCAGCGGAAGAATACTTTGTGGTAAGGCAGCTAGGTAGCGGCACAGTAGATGAAGCGCTGGGCCTGGGGTCACAAAGACCTGAGTTCCAATCTGGTTCACACACTTACTAGCTGTATGACCCTGGCCAAGTCATTTGCCTATATTTCCTCATCTGTAAGATGGGGATAATAACAGCATGTACCTCTCAAGGTTGTTGTGAGCATCAAACGAGATATTTGTTTTTTGTTTTTTTTTAAAAAGGCACTTAGCAAAGGGCCTGGCACACAGTAGGTACTATGTAAATGCTCATCCCTTTGTCCTGGGGTGCCTTTGGTCAAGTTCTTTCCCCTCTCTGGGCCTCAGTTTCCTTCCCAGTAAAATGAGAGGAGTAGGCTGCACAGCCTCTGAGGTGCCCTCTGGGTTCCCTCTAGGATTCTCCCAGCCACATCATGGTGGACAAGACCCTGGCCAGGTAAACTGAGCCAGTACAAGCCCATTCTCCCCAAGGGAAGCGGGGGCTCAGAAGGAGGGGAAGGGGCACAGCTTGGCACAGGTTGTAGGTGGCAGGGCCGGGATTTATATCAGGGCTGACTGATCCTCAAACCTTAGGCTTGGGAGGGACCTCAGAGGCTGCGGCATCTAAGCCGTACAAGAAATGACTCCCTAGTCACCAGGGCGTAGTGGAATAAAGACAGCAGCCTGGGGCTGCAGCCCTCCACAGAGGAGGCCAGGGACAGGGTGCCTTGCAGACTCTTATTAGGAGTAAGGTCTTCTCCACCCCACCCTGCCTCTCTCCACTTCCCCCATCCCTCCTGGCTCTGCCCTTGGGTGGGGAGGGGGCTCAGCTCTTCTCCACAGCACAGCTCTTCAGACACTAGATTCAGGGCACAGAGCTCTGGGCTTGGAGCCAGACTTGCCCTCAGACACTTAGGGGCTAGAATGCCCCTACTAGGCTGGGGATCTTCCTGAGCTCAAATCTGGCCTCGGACACTTCCTAGCCGTGTGACCCTGGGCAAGTCTCTTCACCCCGCTTGCCTCAATTTCCTCATCTGTAAAATCAGCTGGAGAAGGCAATGGCAAAGCAGTCTGGTGTCTTTGTCAAGAAAACCCCAGTTGGGGTCACAGAGAGTCTAACATGATAGAACAACCACACTTGGAAGCTGTGTGACTCTGGCTGAGTCATCTGACCTGTCAAAGACTATTTCTACCTCGGGGATAATAGCACCTACCTCCAGCACTGTGGGGAGGATCAAACACAGGAAGGGCAGTGACCGTCACTGTACTTGAACCCAGCTCTTGGGCCCTCCCCTCTCCATCTTCTCCAGGCTCAACACCCCCAGCTCTTCCAGCCAAGTTTCCCAAGGCACAAGTTGCACAGCTCCCTCCACGCTGGCTGCCTCCTGGGGCACTTCTATGAGAGGGGACCAAAAGCCTCCAGCTGGGTTCTCGAGCATGGGGGCAACATCACCTCCCAACTACTGGGAATGGATCCCAAGCTCACATTCCCCTCAAGGCTACTTCTGGTCCCCACTGCTGCAGGCACAGGAGGTGGAGTGTATGTGTGTGTGTGAATATGTAGATTATATTTGAGTATATTGGAGTCTATATGTATATGTGTGTTTGTATATGTATATGTATGTGTGTGTTTGTATATGAATATGTGATGGGAGATATCTTTGGCAAAGCAGAATTGAAACAGCTCAAAGGAAATGCAGGATGTGCAAATTTGGAGTGTCCACCCCAAACATTCACAAGGACTATCTGTGCCCAACCTGTGATAGCGCATTCGGAGCTCGGATTGGCCTGGTCAGCCGCAGTCAGCCACGCTGAATGTTGACTCTAGCATAGTGATGTCATTTCGGTCCTCTTCAAGAACAAAGGACAACAGCCAACCAACCGAAATCGTGTGAGCATGTATAGTGTGTCCACATGTGTGTATATTATGTGTACACATGTATATCACATGAGTGTGCATCTGTGTCCTGCATGAGTGTGTGGGTCTGCATGTTTGTACATGTATATCGTGTGAGTACATGGGTCTGTGCGTTTGTATATTATGTGAGTGTCTACATGTATATC
>JAQQSZ010015666.1:0-11215 GCA_028646595.1 Phalanger gymnotis | reverse complement strand
TTGACACTTTATCTACTGTGCCACCTAGCTGCCCCAAACTGTCTTAATGCCTATTATAAACAGGTGTAACCTTCCTGCACCACCCCATCCCTCAGGAATACCTTTGGAACAAGCAGACATCACTTTACTGAGCAAAGTCAAGGCTGAGAACAGGTCCAAGCCACACGCCTAGTGTAACTGAAAGAACTTTGCCTCTAGAGGTTGTGATGTGGCCAAGATGTGTGAGTAGAGTCCAAAGGCTTTCCATGGGTGACACCCATATGAATTTATCCTCTGGTATGGCAACAAAAAGTGCCATCCAAATGGCCAAGTCTGTGGCATTGGTCTGTAGAAATAGAGGGCTTCATCATGGCAATTCTGAAACATATCATGGCTATAAGAAACTAGCTTAAGGAATCCAGATTTAATAATCAATGTGGATTATACAAGGGAATATACAGACTGTGCAATCCATCCCTGAAGGTAGTTAAAAAAACCCAAAGCATGCGCAAGGCCTAATAAGACGTGGCCTGGTGGTTGGAATTGCACGTAATAGGTTTGCTCTTTTACATTGACATACAAGTGACAAATTCCCATACAGACCTAAAAATATTCTGGAGAACTCAACCACTAAAGAGAACTGAAACCAGGCTATTATCAGAGATTTGCTGTTGCCCACAATCTCCTTGATGATATTCATTTAAAAAAAACCTTAAGAGCAATGTTGTTACTAGATGGCACCATGCCAATGTAACAAGAGCCTATGTGTAGTGACAGGGTTCCACATGTAGTGAGGTCCATGTGTGGTCAGTGCTGTCCCCCTACTTGTAGAATGGGGAGTACCGTTGTGTGGCTCAAAGTGGGAAGGCAGAATAGACATCTCTTGCTTCTCCTCCTCCATCTCTTCTCCAATGAAGACTTTCATTCTTGCCATGATGGGGAGCAGGAGATTGGGGCTGGAGGTCACTCTGCTCTCCTCAGAGTGACAGGGTATCTCTAGAATCATATCTATCTGTTCCCTTAAATATTGTTAGCTTAGGGAATATGGTCCTGTTCAATCTAACTTTTGCTCATTGTGTCATTATTAATGGGGAAGGAGGCCTCCAAACTCTGTATGAGAGGCTTGACCTCTTTTCCACCAAATACCAGTTCTGCAATGAACACATGGAGCAAATAGCAAATAAACCCATTTATCCAAATGGCCGCAAAACAAACATTAAGACAGCGACTCTACAGAGGGTGAGCTTACCTCTTAGTGCCTTTATTCAACTACAAAAAATGTATTGTTATTTGTTCCATCTGAGCAACTGACATTAGAATGGAATAATAGCAAGGCAGCAGCTTGTCTCAGTACCATTTCTACCTGAACCTCAGCAGAAAAGACAAGAAAGAGATAACAAAGACAGCAAAAACCACAATGGTAATATAGGAATAATACTGTTAGGCTGCTTGGTGGTGCAGTGGATAGAGTTATATGCTAAGAGTCAGGAAGACCTAAATTCAACTCCCACCTTTCATACTTACTAGTTCTGTGACCTTGTGTAAGCATAAGCAAAGTGGATTTTTGCTAGTATTTTTGGAGTTTTGTTTTCCAGCATCCACGGCCATAACAATCTCTTGTTCCTGGGTGTTAGATATGAGTTCTGTGGTTCAGAACATCACCATGAATTGTGTAGATTGTGATTGCCAGGTGTCACCTGTTTAAATTGTAAAGGTCAGGACCCAGGAGGGGTGGAGAGTAAGTATAAAGCAGGTGGGCCTTGGTTAGTGAGTGGGAAACCTTTAGGGTTGAAATGCACAAGCTAAGATGCTGTGTATGCCCTGATCAAGGCTTGGGGGAATTTGAGTGTGCCTCACCTGGCCCCCATTGAGGCTTGATGGGATTTAGGGGAGTGCACAAGTTGTGCCTATCTGGACTGACCCTGTCCAGACGTAGAGGGAGTTGACCCCCACTCCTTTTCGCCAGCCCCTGTGAGAAGGGTGATTAGGGAATGCTGTAGGAATTGGTGCTTAGCAACCTTTGTAAGGTTAGATAGAATAAATTCTGCATTTGTTTAAATAAAGTAGGATTGTTAACCTCTTTGAAGCCGTCTTTCCTTTATAAAAGCAGATCAAAGAACCCGTGCTAGTAGGCAATCCCGGATGTGCTAGGGTGTTTGCTAATACACCCTGCGAAAACAACTTCACTTTTGTTTGTCTTAGTTTCCTTATCTGTAAAATGGGGATGATGGAATAGTACTTACTTTCCAAGGTTGTTGCGAGGCTAAAATGAAATAATATTTGTAAAGCACTTCACATACCTTATTATTTGGCAAGGACAGCTAGGCGACATAGGGAGAGACTGTCAGGCTTCGAGTCACCAGTGTATTTCCCATGTCTCACAGTTGGTACTAAAGAGAGTGAGAGTGACTGTGTATCAGTTCTGATCTCAATGTGAGTGCTTGCCTTGTGTCAGTTTTTTGTAAAGCAGTTTTTTAGGCCAAGGTATCTTTGGCATTCGAACAATATGGCCAGCTCATTGACGTTGTCTCTCTGCAGCAGAGTTTGAATCCTTGGCAGTTTAGCTTGAGAAAGGACCTCAGTGTCTGGTACCTCATCTTGCCAGCTGATCTTCGAAATCTTCCTAAGATAATTCAAATGGAAGTGCTTCAGCTTCCTGGCATGGCACTGGTAGACTGTCCAGGTTTCACAGGCATACAACAATGAAGTCAGCACAACAGCTATCCAGACCTTCAGTTTGGTATTTAGTTTAATATCTCTTCTCTCCCACACTTTCCTTCTGAGCCTCCCACATGCTGAGCAAGGTCTGGCAATGCCTGAGTCAAGTTCATCATGTAAGTGGACATCCCTGGAAAGCATATGCCAAGCTAAGTGACCTTATGCATGGCACTTAACTTTTTTCATTTGCTATAAGCAATGATTCCATGTATGGATGGTGTAGTGCTGGCTGATGGAGAACTTTTGTTTTCTTGGTGTTGATTGTGAGGCCAAAATTAGCACAAGCAGCAGAAAATAGATTCACAGTCTGTTGCATCTCAGCCTCATAGACTGCTTTGAGGACACAATCATCTGTGAACAAAATGATCACACACCAACTCTCTTACTACTTGAGTCTTGGCTTGCAGCCTTTCCGAGTTAACTACTTTATCATCAGTGCAGTAGCTGAGCATGACGTCATTTTCATCCTTATTAAAGGCATCTGACAACATTGCAGGCAACATGCTACAAAGCATGGGAGCAAGCAGAGAGCCCTGGTGAGTGCTCCATTGCTGACTGGGAAAGCATGAGGGCAGCATCTTTTATCCAGAACTTGTGCAAGCATACCATCCTAAGACTGGTATACAATACTGATGAATTTCTCTGGGCAACAAAATTTCTCCATAATCTTCCATAAGCTTTCATGACCGATAGTATCAAAGGTCTTAGATCGATGAATGTTGTGTACACACCTTTGCTTTGCTCCTGACATTTCTCCTGAACTTGTGAGGCAGTAAACTTCATGTTGACCATTCCCCTGCCTTTTCTGAAGGCACATGAGCTCTCAGGCAGATTACCATCTTCAAGAGGTGCTAGTCCTCCCTGAACACCCTCTATACACCCAAAGAGTAGTGTGTTAATGGTTCAATGTCAACTTGGCAAGAGGTTTCCAGCAGAGTGTTCCCTATCTCTTCATCCTCTATATTTTCTGTCTCTTTCCCCTTCTTTTACTCTCATCTCATCCTCTCCATCTCTTCCTATATATTCTTATTTCTTTATCTCTTTCTCTCATAATCTGAATTCAAGTTACCTTACTGAAGTGAACATTCCAAGGTACTGATCCATAAGAATGGTGCGTGTGATTTCTGAGTCACTATCACTTAAATCTAAGCGATTATGGAGAACATGAGGGGTACTGGAAAAGGCTAAGTGTGCTGATTGTCAAAAAAAGGAAGAAAATGAGATTTGTAAACTACAGATTAGTCAGCTTGCTTCTGATTTCTTGCAAAATTCCATAGCATGTCATTAAAGAGATAGCTAGTGAGCATCTGTAAAAACAAGTCATGATCACAGCAAATCAACCTGGCCTCAAGAAAAGATCATGCCAGACTGATTTTATTCCCTTTTTGATAGGGTTATTAAACTAGCGGACAAGTGATTAAATTGCTGTAGGTATAGCTTACCTAGATTTTAGCACAGGATTTGATTAAATATTTCATTCTACTTTTATAGAAAAGATGGAGAAATCTGAGTTGGATGATATGTGGATTCAGACCTGGCTAAATGGATGAATTTAAACAAGTCATCAATGGCTCCATAGAAACTTGTTGTAGATCTCCAGTGGGGTATTCCAGAGACTTGTGCTCAGCCCTTTGCCATATAACATTTGTACAAATGACTTGGATTAGTCATAGATGATATCATTTTCAAATACACCAATGATGTAAAGCTAGGAAGGATTAGCTGGATGACAGATTCAGGCCCTAAAAGATCTTGACAAGATTAACAGCAGAGCAAGCATTAAAAGATGAAATGTAATAAGGACAAATGGAAAGTCATCTATTGGTACCAAAAAATTAACATCACAAGTACAAGATTATGGGGAGCGGGGGTTGCCCAGATATCAATTTGTCTGAAAAAGGTCTGGGAGTTTTAGTGGACTACAAAATTTGATATAAATCAGCACAGTGATGTGGAAGCCAAACATTTTAGGTGGTTTTCAGCTGCATTAAGAAAGGAGGAGGACTTATAAATAAGAGAAACGGTAGTTCTACTGTCCTATGTCCTGGTCAGACTACATTTGGAATGTTGCGTTCAGTCCTGAGCATTGCCTTCTAGAAAGGATATTGATGAGCCGGTAATTGATCAAAGAAGACTGACTTGGTTAATTAAAGGCCTTATATCCATACCTTGAGGACAGGGGGTGTTCAGCCTGGAAAGAAGGCCCAGGAGGATAACTGTCTTCATGGAATTGAAAGACTGTCATGTGGAAGACTATGTGTCTGTTTGGCCCTACAGGGAATAGCCAGGGGAAATAAGTCGAGGTTTAAAGAGATAAATTTGGTTTTGATACAAGGAAAAATTTCCTAACATTAGAGCTATCCAATTAGAGGATGAGCTACATAGGGAGATGGTGGACTTACCCTCACTGAAGGTCTTCAAACCAGGCTTCAACGGAATGACCACTTGGTCATAGGTTTTAGTAAGGGTTTCGGATCTTTTAAGGTATGGATTGGACTAGATAGCTGATGACATCACTTGAAACTCAAATTCTATGTTTTTGTGGTTATTCTTTCCCTTGTTTCTATCTCTTCCTATTCTTGGTCTCCCTCATTTCCTTTTCCATCTTTCTTATTTTTTTCTTCCCATATCTTCTTACATCTTTCCATTACATATTCACTTCTCCCAGAACTTCTTCCTCCATCTAATCTTCCCCTTGGATTTCTTTCTTTGTTGTGACAGATAGCTTGTTGACTAATGGGGGCTAAAAGGACTGCCACTTGTCATAATATGTATAGAACTCTCTAACTTGTGGGAATTGGTTTTTGTCCTCTCCTTACCTCCAGTAATATGTATCTCTGTGATTTCTCTTCCCTTCCCCTTTCCCCAATTGCAGATGAAGAAGGAAGGTGAATTGGATAAGGTTCTGTCATGGGCCAACATTTACCCCTGTGCACACCAACTGTGGATGGGGAATTTTCTTGGTTTCCTGAACATCTATGACCCTGACTACACCAAAGCTGTGTACAGTAGAGGAGGTGAGGGAACTTGAGACTTCCCAATGGGGTCTGTGTCTAAGGGAGAATCAAAAGGGCAATTATGGGAAGGAATGAATGGAGGTAGGGAATGGGAGGGTGAATTGGAGAGGGACCTCAAGTATTAGGATGGACAGAAGCCTGAACTGAAAGCCTTGGGAGAGGTAGTAGAGGTGATAACTGTCATTAGGGCTCAAGTTTTCTCTGGCAAAAAGAACAGTCTGTACACTGAAAAGGGCCAAGAAAAAATGGCAAATGGAAAACTGAAGATCAAGATAAGTAGGGTGATAAGATAGTACCTGGCTGCTTTTACTAAGGTTGAATCATTAGTCCAAGGCAAATTCCTTGACAGTGTACTAAGAGAACTGGGATTTGTGAATATTAAGCCAGTAGTAATGTTTTTTTTTGAGATTGAGCTTGAGATTGGGAGAAGTACTTCCAATAAGGAGACAAGGAATGATTCTAGTTTTTTAAACCACAACAGAAATAGAATGTCGTCTGCAAGTTTTAAGTCAGCGAGCTTTACTTCCATACTTGCCAAGATTACAGAATGTACTATTAAAGAGATGGTTGGTAAACATCAGGAAAAAGAAGCAACCAAGGAGTCAATATGGACTTATCAAGAACAGATTATGCCAGGCTAATCTTGATTCGTTTTTGACAGGCTTTCTAGTCCCATAGAGAAGATCATTCCCTTGATCTCACCATCAATCAGAAGTATTTAACCTCTAGCAGAGTGCCTGGCACATAGGACACACCAAATAACTGCCTGTGTCTGTTGACTGATTAACTCTGAAATTCTTCTTGACCACATCTTATTCTTCCATCTCTCGTTTTGCCTCAGTGTTTCCAAATTGACCGTGGCCTCTAGTCACTCACCCCTCTCTGCTCTCACAATCCACCACCCATGCTCTGGTCTTAGCTTTCTTCCTTTTGTATCCTTGTCCCTATGCTTAAGCAGTTCAACTTTTCATTGTCCCAAATCCTTGAGGTCCCCACCTTCTGCTCATGCCTTGCTAAATCCTAACTCTGAGTTTCCTTCCCAGCCATCTTCTCCACTTTGATTTGAATGTTGCTGTTTGGTGCTCGACTCAATCACACAAATGTGCTGGCTGAGTCCACTACAAATTTATTGTATGTAATCTTAAAGGGGGCCTATGTCTGACAGCAATCCTTTTACTTTTTAGTGACTGACCAATCACACTCCCTTCTGCTACAGTTGTTCTACTGCTTCTGCTCTTTGGCTAAACTTTATGCTGTTCCTGACCAACAAAAGACCTATTCTTATCTTTCAGTGAAAAAAATGGTCATCTGCCACGAGCTCCCTATTCTACACTTCAAAACTCTTTTTCTCCTGTTCTCTCCTCCTTTGCTCCAATCTCCAATGAAGAGGTCATCCTTCTCCTTGGCAAGCCCAATTCCTTTGCTTGTTTCCTTCATCCTATCCTTTTCTACCTCTTCCAGAAATTGTCCCCTTGACAATCCTCAATCTTATGTTTGTTCTCTCCTTATCTCCTGGCCCCTTCCCTACTGATGACAACATGGACCGATCTTTGCAAGCATTTTTCCTATGCTTGAAATGCTCTCCTCTCATTCTCTCTTGTTAGAACCCTTACCTTCCTTCAAGGCTCAACTAAACTGTACTTTTTTTTGGAGACTTTCATTGACCCCCTGTAGTTGTCAGTACTCTTTTCCTCTTCAAATTCTCCTCAATTTCCTCATCTGTGTATATATCGTATCCCCATAGGTAAACATAAAAAGAAGGTGAGTGGCTTCACTTTGCTCTTCTAGCACCTAGGACAGTTCCTTGCCCATAATTGGTGTTTAAAATTGCTTGCCGAATTTAATCACAGTCATTTGAATCCGTGGGATGCTGTAGACAGAATTAAACTGAATTTCACCAAAAAAATTTGTAATTTTTGGGTTGAAAAATTGCTTCAGATAATAAGTTCAGCTGAAACTGTACCTGACTAATTCTTTACTAGGCAACATTTCAGCCAATATAGCCAATAAATTTCTGAAATCTGTCCCCTCCCTCCTGCTACGGTCTCGCTCTCTCTCACCTTTCTTCCCTCAGTCTCTGTCTCTTATTACAATTCTGTTCTGGGTTAGACTCTGGTCAAATTGATAATACTTGTCCCATAATAATACAGCAGCTCTGGTTTTCACATTGTCGCATATATTGACCTAAATGTTGTCCTAATCACTGAAATTGATTGTGCTTTTCATTTGCTCTAAACTTCACAAGCTTGTTACCATCAGAACTGAGCAACAAACAGCTCTGAAGTCAATCAGAGAGTGACTGCTTCAATAAATGTAACTCTCATAGGTTTCTGAACAGGCTTAATTTGGCAACAAGTCAAAAAGCATCTGTTTACCAGGTGCTTACTGTATTCCAGGCATAGTGCTAAGGGCTGGGGATGCAAAGAAAGGCAAGAACAGCCTTTGACCTCAAGTTGTTTACCATCTAATCCTAATCCAACCAACCTTAAAGAGACAGTGCAATAATCAAGAAAAACTTCCTAAGAATTATAATTAGCCACCAGGGGAACAGGCTTCCTGAGGACATATGGGGGAGGTGGCAGCTGCTAGCCAAAGGTTCTGAAGTCAGGGCAAGATGGCCACTTGTCACAGATGTTGGAAAGGACCTTCTTACTTGAGTATTGATTGGACTTAATGGCCACTGGAAATCCTTCCACCTCTGAGATGCTGCATTTCTGAGCCTCTTGGTTCCTAGACCTAGACTTTGTATCCTCAGGGTAAAGACAGGATTGGTCCTATTCTCTGCCAGCCTGATCCTGCTTTGGCTTCTCAGAGTTGACTTTTCTGACTGCATCTTTTTTTTCCCTCCACAGATCCCAAGGCCATGGACGTATATGGTTTCTTCTTACCATGGATTGGTGAGTGGGATTCCTCTGCCTCCCCTAACTCTGTCACCCATCTTGCGTAGGCTAGGGAAATAAATAAGCACAGGTCTGTATAATGGGGTGCTTGGGTTTGGGGAATGAAGCAGAATTATCCAACCCTTTCTTCCTCTCCCTCCCTATCACACAGTCTTTCAGTCCTCACCTCATCCATAGTCCTAGCCCTGTGCCAAATCCTGGGCTTGACTGGGCAGAGATTGGGCTCTTGCTTTCCAGGAGCTCCTAGTCTGCCTGAGAAGATAAATCACAAATATGCCATCTTCCTAAAATTGAGCAAAAGTCTTAAATGGGAACTCAGGAAAACTGGGTCCTAGCCCTGACTCTGCCTCTACACTATGTGTAGATCTTAGGCAAGACTCATCCTCTCTCTGGACCTCTTTCCTCCTCTATAATAGAGGAATAATAATATGTGCTCTGGTCCTTATAGGGTGACCCAAAAGAGAGCACCCTTATGACCTCTTGAAGAATGATAGCTATGTGAAACATTATCAGTGCAGTCTCTCAGATGATCATAGCAGGTTGCAGCATATCCTGGGGCCTGGCCCTCCTCTGCTTTGTATTTCACCTCTGTCCATTTCTGTGACACTCTATATCTCCCTTCTTGGGACCTTCCTATGTCTCTCCTCCCTTTCACAGACCCAATTACCATCTTTTCTCACCTTTCCACACCTTGCAATGGCTTCTAACCCTTTCATTCCTGTTAACTTATTTTCTCCAAGATTACCAATGATTTCTTCTCAAATATTATATCCAGTTGCCTTTTTCAACCCTCACCCTTCTAGATTTCTCTGCAGCTTTCATGACTGTTGACCACTCCTACCTTCTGGATAGTCTTTCTTCCTTTTGCATCCATGACAATACTTTTTCCTTGTGCTTCTGATCCTTCTCCGACTAGTTCTCAGTCTCCTTTCCTGGATTACCATGCAGCAGAGTAACCTATTTTTTCAACAAGCATTCAACAAATAGTTGTTGAATTGGATTGAATTTGTGGTTGGATCAGCTCTCCAGTTTGAGATTCTAGGTTTGTTTTTTGGGGGTGAGGGCAATTGGGGTTAAGTGACTTGCCCAAAGTCACACAGCTAATAAGTGTATCAAGTGTCTGAGGCCAGATTTGAACTCAAGTTCTCCTGACTCCAGGCCAGTGCTCTACTCACTGAGCCACCTAGCTGCCCCCAGTTTGAGATTCTAAAGCAGATTTAAACATTCAATCAATCAACAATCCTTTATTAAGCATTTATTACAGAGGTAAATATGAAGCAATCACTACCCTGGGGAGCTTACATTCTTGGGGGTGCAGGAAGCAACATGTACAAGGCAAGTAAGTACAAATTGTAGCTTCCAGTGGTGGTCAAAGTCCTTAGCAGCTGGCAGTGGGTGGATATGTTGATGGGTGGCAGGGATCTTTGCAGTCTTCTCTTTCACTCACTCTACATGCATTCTGGCCAAATTTCTTCCAGCATTTCTCTATACAAACCATTCCACAGTCCATCTTCAACTTTGGCAAGACTTAGGATCCTAGAAAATGGCACAGAAGTAAAAAATGCAAATATTGCTACATTGAGCTTATGAGAAATAAGGGGTTAGGTACTTTGCAAGCAAAAACTGTAATCTTTCATTAGTGATTGCTGAAGATTTGCTTTTCTGCCTTCAATTCTCTAGAACAAAATGTCAGTGCTGATAACAGGTACTTTCTGGAGCAGATTCATGAACACTTTCATGAATGCTTTCCTCCTTTTTGTGGTTGTAACAAATGGTCGATTCATTAACACCAAACTTGGGGTTGACTGCATCTGCAGATAGTGTAGCATGAAGTTTATGTAACCTTCATTTTTTTTTTTCAATGAGCCACTTCACTGACTTTGACCACTTTGGCTTAGATCAGACAGGACTTGCATAATGCTTTGGGGGCAGGATTTCCACACAAAACTTGAGTTTTAAAGGCAAACAATGAAAATATGCAATGAATGCTTGAGGAGCTCTTAACAATGGTGGGGCAAACAATTCCAGAGATTTGCCTAGTAGGATACCAGCTGCTCCACCCACTTGCATGCATCACACCTCCCAGTTTTTCTCTACTGAGCATAGCTGTGAACGTGTGTGGCTGTCAACACAAAAGTGAAAACAAAGTTATTAACAAAATCATGTGAATGCTTGAAACCATGAAAGTTAAACCCTGAATGCTGAAGTTTGACTGTGGCTTTGTGCCTTTGCACAAGCTGGACCCAATGCCTGGAAGACTTTTTCTCCTTACCTCCAGCACTTGGAATCCTCAGCCTCCTTCATTACACACTTCCCATGGGAAGTCTTCTGATCCTTCCAGGGTTTCTTTTTCTCCTGCCATTACCTTGCATTTGCTTTTCCTGGAGTATTTGCAGTCCTTTAGATTATAAGCTCCATGAGGGCAGGAACTGTCTTTAGCCTGTTTTTGTATCCCCAGTGCTTAGCACAGTGCCTGATACATAGTAGGTGTTCAATAAATGTTTCTTGATTGATTGCTGCTTCCCTCAGGAGAATGTGAATCCCTCATGTGGGGCCTTGGAGGGGTCACTGTGGAGAGAACATAAGGGTTTTTGTTCTTCT
>JAQQSZ010015665.1:0-11215 GCA_028646595.1 Phalanger gymnotis | reverse complement strand
GAGGAAGCCACTGGAATCAAAGATGTGAAGCATCAGGAAACATTTCTTATAGAAGATGGGAAGGCAGGAAGCAGAGATGAGGAGGGAGAGCCTTCCAGGTATGGGAAATAGCCAGTTACCATGCACAGAATTGGCAGGGGTAGTGTCTTGTTCAAGGAACAGCAAGAAGGTATAGGTCATTGGATCACAAAGCATGCTGAGATGAGTAAGCTCTAAAAAGAGTGAAAAAGTAAGGAAGGGCCAAGTTAGAAAGGGCTTCGAATGACAAATAGATGATTTTATGTTTGCTTGTAGAGGCTTTGGGATCCACTGGAGTTTGTTGAATAAAGGAGAGACTTGGTCAGACCTATGCTTAAGGAAAATCAAATTGACCTCTAAGTGGAGGGTGGACTGTTGTGGGAAGACCCTTAAGAGAGACCCCATGGCAGCTATTGCCGTGGTCCGTGCATGAGGTTCTGAGGGCCTGTACTAGGGTGCTGTCAGTGTGAGAGGACAGAAGGTGGGATTATGGAAGAGATGTTAGGAAGGCAAACTCATGGAATGTGTGGGTCTTGGCAACAGATTGAAATGATGGAAGAGAAGAGTGAGGAGTGGAAAATGACACCTGGCTTGTAAGTCAGAGTAAATGAGAGAGGATGGTGATATTCTTGACAGCAATAGGAAATTTACGGAGAGGGGATGGTTCGGGTGGAAGATGGAGTTTGGTTTGAGGCCTGTGTGAGTTTAAGATGCTTCTAGGGTTACAGTTCAAGATGTCCAATACAGGCAATAGAGATGTGAGCCTGGAGTCAGAAGAGACATTAAGGCTGGGTAAGTGGATCTGAAAATCATGAGGTTAGTGATAATTGAACACAAGGGATCTGATGAAATCAACATGGAAAATAACACTGATGGTGAAAAGAGGAAGGTGCGTGAGAGACTCCGGTGGGAGTCGTGGCTAGCATTCATGACCTGGATGAAGATCTAGGGAAGGAGACTGAGAAAGAGTGATCAGGTCAGGAGGAAGAGAAGCAGGAGAGGGAAGGGTGACCTGAAAACCCAAAGAGAAGATAATATGAAGGAAAAGACAGGGATTCTCAATGTCCAAGGCTACGGAGAGATAGAAGATGAAGACTGAGGAAAAAGCCATTAGATTGGGCAATTAAGAGACAGTTGGTCACTTTGAATTAAAGGATGAGATTGGAATTGTAGTGAGTTAAGAGGGTTAAGAAGAAAAGAAGCGGAGACGCTTATCATAGATGTGTAGACTAAGCAGGGTCAGAACTAGCAGTGATCTAGAGGTCAAGGAAGGTTTTTTTTTTGATGGACCAAACATGGAGATCTTTGTAAGCAGCAAGGAAGACACCAATGTATTTACAGAGACTGACAATATGTGAGAGTGGGGATGGTTGGGGTGGGAGGCATTTTGCTGAAGTATAGCATGTCAAACCCAATGAATATGAGTTTTTAGGACTCTGACACTGTTACATACTCCTTGGGGACTCTAACGGGCCTTTCACCTCACTTGAGAATTCTCTGCCTGTGTAGATTTTTCCAAGGTTTTGGAATTTTCCAAATGGATGTTTGGATGGCTAGGACACCGCCCCCCCCCCCCCGCGTTTAGCCAATGTTTGAAGGTTTTTAGAGAAGGAAATTTCTTTGCTGGCATTTTTATTCCTCCTCGTAGAACTAATACCACATTTTTATGAGTTATGTCCACTTGTGCCCACGTGTGGCTTTCAAGCAATATACTCATTGAGAAGATATGGGTTTTATCTATAGTTGGTTTCCTAAACAGTACAAATATTACCAGAGGAAAGCATCAATATATATTATGATATAAGGCTTGTCACCAGGAAAATGTGTTCCTTGCGTGGTATAGACAATTATGGAAGCAAAGCTGTTCAGTGAAGAGATTTGGGGACCTGGGCAGAAACCCTGCCTCTGATAATTACTATATGTATGACCTTAAGCCCGTCTTTTAACCCCTGAGTCTCAATGTCCTCATTTGAAAATGGAAGGATTTGGACTAGATGATCTCAGAGGCCCCTTCCAACCCCTGGAATTTTTGGCTCCAATTTTATCCCACTCTCCTTCACCCAGTTCACACCATATTTGGAGTACTGTGTTTTCCTCCGGGTGACATGTCTGGGTGGAAGTGGAGGGCAGTGTTAATAAAGCTAACAAGGATCCATGGAGCATGACCAAGATGCCGTGGGTTCTCCAGCTCCCACCCCACCACTATTCATCGAGTGAATAAACGGAAAACAGGATTAGAAGGGAAATTGGTGGATCAGTCATCATGTGGAAGAGAGAGAAGATTCATTTGCCATTCCACGTGGGGGAAAGGCCCGAGATCCAGTGGATGGAAAGTACATGCTGAGAGATTTAGCTTCAGTATGAAGAAGCAGCTTCCTAATGTTCAGAGCTTCCTCGTGATGCAATAGGCTCCCTTTGGAGGTAGTGAGTTCCCCCTTACTGGAAGGCTCCATGCAGAGGCTGGAGGTCTGTTTGCCAAAGGTGTTATGAGTGGGATCTCTGCTTGGGCCAGGGGTTAGTCTAAGCAGCCTCAGAGGTTCTTCCAAGACTGAGATCCTCTGGTCCTGCTGGGAATTCAGAGGACACAGAGCTCACTGGGAGCTGGGCTGGGCCTCGAAGGATAGAAAGGAATTGTTTAGGTAGAGAAAACGGGGGAACCTAAGCTTGGGGAATTATAATTGGAATCTTCCTTCCCTATAAACTCAGCCACTCCCCTGAAAACATTCCAAAAGTGGTAGGACATCACATTCCAGGCTCACTGAAACCAGCAAATGAATCACACAGAGACCTGGGCTGGAGGCGGCTTTTTCACTTGCCTGCCCACCTGATGCCAGGGGAAGATAAGCAAACTGTGGCTTCTCTGAAAGGACTCTCCTCATCTGGTAGCCTGGACTCTGGCTGGTGTGAGAAGCAATCACTCCACCTTACTGTATATAACGTAGCACAATTCTTTGGGATATACAAGATCTTAGGGAAGGGTCCTCTCTACAAATTCATTCTCTCTGTGTCTGTGTCTGTTTCTCTGCCTCCGGTTTTCTCTCTGTCTGTCTCTCTCTCTGTCTCTGTCTCCCCCTCTCTCTGTCTCTCTGACTCTCTCTCTCTTTCTCTCTCTGTCTCTGTCTGTCTCTGTTTCTCTCTGTCTCTCTGTCTCTATCTCTATGTCTCCCTGTTTCTCTGTCTCTCCCTGTCTCTGTCTCTTTCTGTTTCTGTCTCTCTGTCTTTCTGTCTCTGTTTCTCTCTGTCTCTCTGTTTCCCTGTCTCTCTGTCTCTGTCTTTCTGTCTCTGTTTCTCTCTGTCTCTCTGTTTCCCTGTTTCTCTGTCTCTGTCTCTCTGTTTCCCTGTCTCTCTGTCTCTGTCTCTCTCTGTCTGTCTCTATCTCTTTCTCTCTCTGTCTTTCTGTCTGTTTCTCTCTGTTTCCATCTCTCTGTCTCTGTCTCTTTCTCTCTCTGTCTCTCTCTCTGTGTCTGTCTGTCTGTCTCTCTCTGTCTCTCTCTCTGTCTCTCTCTCTCTCTTTCTCTCTCTCTCTCCTCTTCATCCTTCCTCAGGTCCTCCTCTTCTACCCTTCCCTTCTTCCCTCTCCTCTATTTGGTAATATAGGGTGGTATAGCTGGTATACGGGACAGAGGCCTGGACCTAGAGTCAGAAAATCCTTTCAAATGTAGATTCAGACATTTCTTAGCTGTGAGAGCCTGGACAAGTCACTCGAGTTCTCTCAACCTCGTATTCTTCATCTGTAATTAGGAATCACATAGCAACGACCTCTTTGCGTTTTATGAGGAGTGAGAGAACATAAACAAAGCACTTATATAAATGGTAGCTCTTCTTCCCTCCCTCCTCCCAACCCCCTCACTTGGAATCCAGCTTTCCCTAGTGGAATCTTTCTGGCATTCCCAAGCAGGCTGGCCAAACAATAGCTCCCCTGAGTATCTAGAGCAGGGCTCCAAAAACGGAAGGATCCAGAGAGACATATTCCACCAAACTGTCCAATTGTTTGTGGTTCGAATCCAGACTTAGTGACCATGCTTAACTCAGGAAACTGACATTGAACTGTGGTTGTTGAAATTTGATAGCAGAAGACTTGTCCCAAATAAAATTTTTTTTTGGAAGGATAGAAAGTGCATACACACACAAACACAAACATACACACACACACACACACACACACGCACACACACGCACACACGCGCACACACACACGCACACACGCGCGCACACACACACAAACACAAACACACACAAACACAAACACACATTTTTCCCACCCTAGAGGACTCAAATTGTGGAATGTTGAATTTGAACTAACAAATGAAGAGTACTTCACCACGCCCTCTCAATGCACTAATCATGGGCTAAGGGATAAGGATACACGTGAGAAAGCAGCACAGTCCCTGCTTTCAAGGAGCTTACATTCTAACGCAGGGAGACAATTTCACCATATATAAGGGCGTGGCTGCAGGGTAGTTGGAAAGGCCAAATGGCTCTTGAGCTCAAACAGCAAAGCAAATAGGGAAGTATCTTTTTAGTGTCTCTCCTATGACTAAATCTTGCCTACTGGAGTCAGAAGCCCTGAATGCTAGTTTTTCTTACTTTACACCTGTTTCATCCTGAGTAAGTCAATTTCCTCCTCTGGGACTCAGTTTCCCCATCTCTAAAATGATGGAGCTGGGTGGGCTAAGGAGCCTCTAAGAATACTCCACATTTTATAGCAAATTAATGTACACAAATCACTTAACCCATATTCTCTCATTTAGTCCTTTAAATAACCCTGCCAGGTAGCTGCTATTATAATCCCCATTTTACAGATGAGGGCAGTGAGGCCCAAAGAGGTCAAGAGACTTCCCCAGCATCTCACAGCTAGGAGGACTAGATTCAATCTGAGGTCATTGTGACTCCAAGTCCAGTGTCGTTAGCCCCTATGCCACTTAGAGATTATTATGTTATGCACACATGTGGTACTAGATAGGCCAGATGAAGACTTGGAAACATTTGAGGAGGGGAAGTTCTGTAATACTATTTCGGAGTGGGAAGAGAGAAGAGAATGCAAATGACCTCATGATGGCCTTAGAGAGCTGGTCTTCAAGAAGCTGACTTCCTTGACTGTATCCACAGCTCCCGATCTGCCATCACAATGGTTTTCAGAGAGGCTGGCTATGTGTCGAAGGTCATATACATATTCAGTCCAGCACCCCCAGGTCCTTTCTCTCACCTCCATCCTTCTACTCTTTAAGTGACTAATGGAACCTTCCCAAACATTCCTCTGCCTGTTCCTGTTCAGAAAACTGGTCATTCTCACTCAGCCAATTAAATAGGTGCACAGAACTCCAGCCAGAGATATTGGAAAACCCTTGTTCCCATTTTAAAATCTGATAAATTTGGGTTGTTGAGAATGGAAAAGGATAATCCCCCACTGTGGTTGGGGGACATGTTTTTTTTTTGACACTTACTAACTCTGCATCTCCCTCTGGAGGTTACAAAGACCAGCATTCCATGGTAGCAGGTTACAAAGATTGGCCAGAGGTTTAGCTTGGTCTGACATTGGCACAGAGAGAACATGAGTGAGTGATGAAATGAGCTTAAGGACAATGGATGGCTCTGGCACTAGCTTGAGAAAGTTGCGACTCTCAGCTCTTTTAGTGAAGGGAACATTACAAAAGTGGCATGTGTTCTATATTACCCAAGAAAACCTTTTGCTGGATTGCTTTACTTCATGGTACAGTATGCTTGTTTGTCATGTGACTGCATGTTTTTAGAGCATCTAGGGAGGCTGTGCAGTATAATTGGCAAAAGCCTGGATTTGGAGAAGGGAGGCCCTGAGCTGGAAGCCTAGGCCTTATACTTCTTGCTTGCACACAGCCATCATGATTGTGGAAAAGTCACGTACTCTCTTGAAGCTTGTTTCTGCATCTATAAAAGCAGTTCCCAATCCTCATGATATCTACTTCCCAGGTCACAAGGCTCCAGTGACAGGAAGTGCTTTCCAAATGTCAGAATGTCATGTAAATGTCATTTATTATTTATGTCTATCAGCTGTTAGCAAACCACATTTTCTCTTTAAAAAAGAAATACGGCATGGACAGAGACGAGCAGATAAGCACAGGAAGAAACACACAAACACACACACACACACACACACACACACACGCAGTTCTTGAACCATCAAGATAGCCACTCCTACCATCTGAGGCCTCAGCACTGTAACCGGTTCATGGCGATTAGGCTCCAACAAGTGTGTGTGTAGCTCCACCTAGAGGCAGTGTTCACCCCTCAGCTCAAGTATCACAGGATCATTGGTGTGTAAAAGGAAGGGAACTCAGTTCCTTTACTCCAATCCTCTGTTTTGTCGGGGAGGCCCCAGAAATGGAAATCACTTGTTCAGGTCACTCAGATGGCCATCACCAAATCTGAGCTCCGAACCCAGGTCATCAGATACTCAATCTAATGCTCTTAAAGTGGTGCCTGTGGGCTCATGGCCATAATCTACGACAGTGGATATTTATTCATTCAATAAGCTGTTCTCAAGAAATCCTGAAGCCATGTTACACTTCTGGTCTACCCCGCTCTTTCCTACCCTGGGACCACAGGCTCCTGAGTGCAGAGAATCCTCATTTCTAACCTGATCTTCGTACTCCTAGCACCTAGAATGGTGTCTGGTACACAATACGCACATAATAAATATCAATTAAATGGGATTGATCCAGCAACTTGATGACAGTGGTGGAATCCCAGAAATCCAAGATCACTACTCTTTCTTCCCTCCCTTCCCTAATGACTGCCACAGGTCGGCGATGCCTCCACCTCTGTGGCCTTTCTTCCTGACTGGTGAGGCCCGATTTGACCCTCCGTCTGAGGAAGCATCCACTCTAGTCATATTGTTTTCAAACCCAGATCAGCCCATGGCTTCCAGGCTACTTCTCTACCTTCTCTCCATATGGGTACTTTCTCCTCCTCTCCCTACTTTTCAGCTTCCCTGTTTGTATTATCTTCTCTTATAAAAATATAAGATCATTGAGAGTAAGGCCTTTCTTTTTAATTGAATTTGTATTCCCAGGGCTTGGCACACTGCTTGGCACATAATAACTGTTTAACCAATGCTTAATTTGTCTGGTTGTGGGGAAAAATGAAAGGAGTCAGAGAAAACTTTAAACCAGTTTAGATGACTTGGAGGATGGTGGAATCATTTACAGAAACAGAGAAAGAGTAAGGAGGAGGAAGAGGGGATTTTGTGGGGGCAATGAGGATATGAACAGTTTGATGCCTGCAGAGTTAGAAGAATCAGTAGAAAATAAACAGGAGATATCCCATAGGCTTCCAGGAATTCAAATCAAGATTGGGAGGCTGGAGACCTAGATCTGGGTGTCATTCTCTTGATAGTGGCATCTACAGGATGGAAGTGAATCTCACCGTTGAGGTAAAAAGCCTCAGAGCAAGGAAAGTAGGCCAGGAGGGTCTTGGTGAGCCCCAGTATGGAGAGGAAGAAAGAAAGAGGAGCAGCCAGTGAAGGAGTCAGAGCAATCATACAAAGGGACTTTTGGGAAGCCAAGGGTGGAGACAGCTCCATAAAGGAAGGGTTAGTCCCCAGGATCTGATTCCACAGAAGAGCCAATGAGTCCTGAGAAGAGGCTTTTGGGTCAGCAAAGAAGAGGGCACCAGGAACTTCTGAGAAAATCTCAGACACAGCAGGAGCCAGAAGGAGAAGAATGAGTTGGATGAAAATGTGGGGAAGCAATACGCTTTAGCCAGTCTTCCAAGAAATTCTATTTTGAAAGGAAAGAAGGAGGGAGAAAGGAGGCTCGAGAGGGTAGGAGAGTCAAGGTAAGGGGCCTGGGTTTTGGTTCTGGCTATTTTAGAATGTAAGTGAATGGTTGCTATGGAGGGAGGGTTTCATTCTTGTGTCCTCAGCATCTCAGACAGGGTCTGGCACAGAGCAGGCACTTCTATGGATTTGATCGTATGTAGAACCTTGTGCTAAACCAACAGCAAGGTAGTGATTGGAGATTAAACAGGAAAGGGAAGTTTTCATCCTGCTCCCTCATTCCCTACATCCAATTTTTCTCCACTTACAAGAACACTTTTCAAATTCAGGTCCTGACCTTTGGCCTGGACAACTAGAAAAGCCTCCTAACTGATGTCCGGCTTTGGGTCTCTCCTCCCTCTAATCCACCATCCACTTGACTGACAAAATGAGCTTCCTCGAGTCTGGCCAGGTTACCTTTCCTTTCAAGGAGCCTCAGAGTGTCCATTCCTGTATTGTCGAAGAGAAAACACCCGTCTCTGTTGGTCACTTAAAGCCTCTCGTAAAGTCATCATTCTGACACTGGCAGGGCCGTTGTCTGACGCAGCCTCGTCTTCTGATTGGCTGGTTCCTCCCAGGACCTAGAGTTTAAGAAGAACGTGCGGGCCAGGCAGCCACGTCTTCACTCTTCTCCAGGCTTCCCTCCTGACTCTAGACCTCTTCTACCCTGGGGTTTCCCCATTCTCCTTTCTACTACTTCTGTGTTGTCTTCCTTACCTAGAATATAAGCTCCCGATGGTGTTTTATAGGCGAGGAGGTGAGGACCAAGAATAATGATAACAAGCAAGGAAGAAGAGGGGGGACAAGGAGGAGGAGGAAGAATTAAGTGGTGCTCTGAAATTTGTAGAGCAATTTGCTGATGTTAGTTCATTTGACCGCCCCAACAATCTGAGAGATGGGCGCTTTTCCTATGCTCAGGGTCATCTCTGAGCTAGGACTTTGGCTCGGGTCTTCCTGCCTCCAAGTCCAGCACCGTATCCACTGTGCCACCTCGCTGAGTCCCAGAATGCCAGAGTTTAAGGGGGCCTCCGAGGCCATCTAAAGAAGGGCATATGAGCCTTCTATGACCTCGATGCTGTGTTCAGTACTTTTTACTGTCTTCAGTGAATTTATTCCTCACAACAATCCTGTGAGGTCAGTGATGTTATAATCCCCATGTGACAGTTGAGGAACCTGAGCCAAGCAGAAGTTAAATGACTTGCCAGGTTCAGATGGTCAGTCACGTGTCTGAAGTCAGATTCAAACTCAGATCTTCCTGACTCTAGCTGGGATAAAATGAGGAGATTGAGATGTATGGTCTCTGAGCACCTTCTGCTTCCACATCTATGCTGTCTTGCAATCCACACAAAAGACAGAAACCTCTCAAAGGGCCTCGTTTTGTTGTAGAGAAGGCTTGGGAGGAAGTTAACACTTGTACATTAGAGATGTGTTAGAGGCAACATCAACTCCATCTTACACATGAGGAAAATAAGGTTGTGGAATCTGCTTGCCTAGGATTTGCTAACCAGTGTCTGAGGAGGGCTTGAAACCAAGGGCTCACTGACACCAGGTCCAAACTATAAGCTTTAGACAGTTCAGAACTCAGTCAGTCACGATGCATGTCGTCAGTACCTCCCATGTAAAAAGTACTGGGGATGTGAAGAAAGGTAAAAAGACTGTCACTGTCCTCTGGGATCTCTAATGGGGGTGATAAAACACAAATAACTGTATGAACAAACTAGATAAAGGATATGCTTGAAATCATCAACATGAGGGCATGAGAGTTAAGGGACTGAGAAATGTTTCTTGCTGAAGGGGAGTTTTCTGTGAGACTTGAAGGAAGACAGAAGCCAAGAGGGAGAGATGAGGAGGGGGGCATTCCCTCCATGGATATTATAGAACTTCTTCTACTGGCCCTTCCCATTCAGTCTCCTTAACATAACAAATGAAGTGTAAGCCCCACCCCTCCATGGGCTGAGAGCCTGGTTCCATTTCTGGCTGTGTCTTTAATACACAGAAGGGTCTTGGGGAAGCTGATTCCCTCTAATGGTTTCCATTTCCCCATATGCGAGAGGATGCGACTCCTCAGCCCTGGCTTCTTCTCCAGGAGTTGTTGAAGTTAGATGAGATAATGTCTGCAAACCGTCTGAACACTTCAGAAGAAATAAACCACAGAAACAGAAGAGACTCTGCATCCCCTAGTTCCTAGCAAAACCATTTTGGTTTTGATCATAGGCGCCAGAAGGGACTAGCAAAGAAGAAAATAGGAGGGATCAGGAAACCCCTTTCCAAAAGTTCATTCGCTTTCTTGCCTTGGCCTTTGGTCCAAAGTGACATCTTCTCCCTCTTATTTCTGGCTTCCCAAACTGAATCCAGAATGGAAGGAGTTCAGTAGGACAAGAATTACAGGAAACCTGATTTCATTCCTCAAAGCTCATAGGATTATGGAGTGCATTTCACAGATGACAAAACGGAATCTCCGGGATTTTGAGCAACTTACCCAAGGTGCCATAGCTGCTGAACATCAGAGTTCTCATACACATCCTAAATGACATACTTTACTGCATATTCAAACAACCAATTTCAGATTTTTTGATGCCAAGGGAACGACCTTTCAGGCTGTCGGATCACTTTATTATGCATTTGTCTCACCCCCAGCTGGGTCTCTTGGATCCAGTCAGTCTGGCCTCCATAGCCTTTATCAATCCTCATACTATCCACTGTCGAATCTCAGAATTTCCAAGTTGAAAGCAATCTCAGGGGCTGTCCAGTGCAACCCAGATATGGATAAGAATTTCCTATCCAACATTCCCAACAAGTAATCATCTAGTCAGTGTTTGAAGACAGGAAGAGGGACACCCCAGCATCCCGTGTCAGTCCATTCCACTCAGCTCTGGTATGCTGAGGCAGTATATTACAGTGGAAAGAGGACTGGTTCTGAAGTCAGAGGATCTGGGTTCAAATCCTATCTGTGAGATTTTGGGATAATCACTTATCTTTTATACCTCAGTTTCCTCAATAGGAAATGGAGTGGCAGTGGTGAAGAATGGGCAAAAAGGTCCCTCCAGCTTCAGATCCTCTTTGTCTGTTTTTCAAGGCAGTTACATTGCATAAGACACTCTAGCTCTTGGCTCCAGGCATTGTCTCTCCTGTCCTCATACTTAGAATGTTCTTCCTCCCCACTCTGACGACTGACCTCCCTGGCTTCCTTTAAGTCACAACTGAAATCCCCCCTCGTACAAGAAGCCTGCCCCAACTCTCTCAATTCCAGTGACTTCCCTCTGTTAATTATTTCCTATATATCTGTAGTAGGAAGGCCGAATTTATGATCTCAAATATAATCATGTATATGTTTGAATGGTCCGAAATCGCAAGGTATGAGAGATTCTCTAAGGAGAAAACAACAAGAAATTTATTTAGGCCCCA
>JAQQSZ010015664.1:0-11216 GCA_028646595.1 Phalanger gymnotis | reverse complement strand
AAAAAAAATCTTTGTATCCTTCTGGGTCAGGGCAGCTGAATTTGAGGCCATTTCAATATAATTTCTTTCAGGAGTTAACTCATCTTTATGGAATTGAGAAATAGTGTAAAGAGCATCTGGTGTCACATGTACTCTTGTTATATATTTTTTACCCAAGGAAGTTTATGATTTTGCAATTGATTCTTTCTCTTGAATAATAACTTGAATAAAAATGTTGCTGGGGCAATAAGCATACAGAGACCTCTTGCATCAAAATACATAATGAAACAAAAAAAGATTAACACCTCTGATCATATTTTGCACAAGACTACAGATTGCACAAACTCTTGCAAGATCTCTTAGATTTCTCCACCACTTGTCAATGCAAAGTTTTGTTTATTTTTTTCCTCTTCTTTCCAAGAAAAATGAGCTTGACATTAATATGGTTGAAATCCCTTTGTAGGATTTCACTGGAAGCCTGTGACACTGGAAGTGTGACACTAACAATCTGGCCCTTAAGAAAGGTGTTAGCAATTTCTGGGATGATTGTCTGATAGCTGAGAATGGTCTTCCTTCTTCCCACACTTAGCACAGCTTCTGGTACATAATAGGTGCTTAATAAATGTGGACTGGCTGGTTTGACGGTGGATTAGCCCTATATGTAATAACTAATGAAGAAACCTCTTCTATCTATATAGATAAACAGTTGTTCTTCAATTCAAGGTCTGAGAGAGGTGCATGGGGAATATTGGAATTATTGTGGGTTGCATAGCCATCAGAGGCAACAGCACTCAAACCCAGGTCTTCCTGACTATAAAACCAATTTTCTAGACATTACATTGTCTCTCTTTCTTTATGGTAGATGCTTAATAAATGTTGAATATAATATATGAGTTAAAGAAAGTAGTCATTGGTGCCTCAAAACTGAATAATTGTCATCAATTTCCCATTCAGTTTGTCTTAGAGGCAACAGAACATATCCCTTCAACAGAGCTATTTGAATATAAGAATACCTAATGATTTGACATTGTCTTATTTTAAAGATATATGTTTATTTGTGGATTCAAATTGAATTTATTATCTTTCTTTTAGCTTTTGAAATTCAAAAACCCACAAGAACGCAAAGCCTTGTTCCTGAAATGTGTTTTCCTATAAACGTACACACACAGACACACACAGACATGGATGCGTGGAAATAATTCAATGTAAGTAAAGAGTTTCAGATTTTTAAAGAATAGATGTGGATAAAACAGGGAAGAATATACCTAGAATACTTTTTTTTAAAAAATTTCAACCTTATTTGAGAGGAAGATGAAAGGAAACGAACATTTGTTAAATGCCTACTATGTGCTGGACTGGGTATTAAATGCTTTAGAAATATTATCTAATTTGATTCTCAAAACAACCTGGGGAGGTAGGTGCTATTATTATCTTTATGTTACTGTTCAAGAAACTGTGGCAAACAGAGGTTAAATGATTTGCCCAGGGTGACAGATTCGAACTTGTCTTCCTGGCCCGGACTTCTATTCACTGCACCACACACCTGCCTTTTATATCTTCTCAAACATGGAGAAGAGCAAAATTTAAAAAAAAAATAGTTTTAAAACACAAAAGTTGCAAGTGGTCTAGATTTAAATACCTGAGTTCCTTCAAACTTGTAAATATGCTTTTGATTCCTACCTATGAAATGAATTAGAAAGGCATTTTCACCAATGATGAGGGGTGAGGAGAGACAGGAAAGCATTACTGTATTCCACATATACATTTTCACTTCAAATGTGACTTTTAAATTACTGAATGTATCTCGCAGAATTGAAAACCCAGGAAATAACTTTAAAAATACTAGTTATTAAAGGATACCAGATTGCTCCAAAATTAACAACAAAAATGATATTTAAAAGGAAATTTTCAGTTGAACCACAGTTAAAATTACATTGCACTGTGGCATTGAAAGTAGTTTTTCCTTGTCACTTTCATTTTAATATGACTTCAGTCCCTTCCAAAAAGAATAAAAAAATGGACTTTTTACTTTTTTCCCCACTGCGAAAGGAATATTTGTTTTCAATTTTTATAAAGTTGAATGCTATAGTTGAAAGAACACTAGTCTTGGAATCAGAAACTGTATCACTTGTGTGATAGACCAAGGATTCAAATCCAGTTTCTCTTGTGTGATAGTGTTAGCTTCTATCTACTTCAGTGATTTTGGGCAAGTCACTTTATATCTATGTACCTTGATCTCCTCATGTGTAAAATGAGGGAGTTAGACTAGTTAAACCTTTGGATTGCTATCTAGTTCTAAGTTTTTTATGATAAGATTTCATTTGAATACTAAGAAATAAAAATTCATCACTGAATTAAAATATTTCACTTGACTCCATTCATTAATTTCATTAATTATTCGAGACTAAATCATTTTGATTTACTGAAATTTGGTTATAACCAATAGAGGAAGGAGCCAAAGCAACTTCTAAGAGAAGTTACAAAAATAAGATAGAAGGATCTCCAATGCAAGCTGCCTTTTCATTTTAACTATCATCTGACTGCAGCAAACATTATAGTAAATTCAATGTGGCTGACTTAACATGATTAAAATGTCATAACATTACTGATTGGGAAGGTGTTATATTTCTTAATCCTCATTGAGTATACAGGATTGCAAAATTAATGAAACATTTGAACTGGCAGATTTCAATTTGCATTTATAATTTCATGGTGAGAAAAGGATTAAAATGATTGAGTGGTTTTTCAGGGAGAATAAAAGTGGACACAAAACTCCTGGGTGGATAACTCAGAGAAAATAACACTGAAAAATCATTGTAATAAAGGTACCCCCTTCAATATTTCCAGACCTAGATGTTTTAGAGCTAAATCTTTATACTAACTGCAATTATACTTTAAATAAGGAAAATACAAATAAAAATTATAATTAGAATAGTTATGATTTTAAGTTATTTGTACATGATAATCTGATAATTTTCATTTCAGAATTATGAATTCCAAACACCAAAATATCTCTAAAGTATTCATGTTTTCCTATTCAATGAATAATTTTTAACCTTTAAAGACATTACAGAAAACTAACACTGAAATATGGTCCTTTCCAGCAATTTATTTTAGTGTTAACCCAAATCATATAATTTTGAAAACTCTCCTAATCATGTATCAACTAATAATATTTGTAAGGTACTTCACACAATTCCAGGCACAGTAGGTGGTTAATAAAATCTTTTCCCCCAATTTTGTTCTCCATTTGTATGTATGTGTGCGTGTGTGTATGTGTATATTTTTATATGCACATATATATGCATACATGCAAATAGATACATATAAACATGCATACATATAAGTATGTGCACACATTGCACCAAGATTTTTGGGATGATATCTGTCCCCAAAGTCTTAGTGTAGTTTTAAACTATTAAAGCTTAAATAGATGCATAGATGGATATTTATCTATCTATTGATCTATGTATCTATCTATTTATTCCTTCCCACTCTTACTATTCTTTTAGTGTGCTCCAGGTATCTTTCTAATACTATAAATTTGAGAACAAGTATTGGTTGATATTTTACAAGTGTTGGCAGATGGTATATACTCCCCAGGACTTTTTAGATCAATGAAATAACAAATCCAGATAGCAACACTCCACTGTCTTCTCACCATGGAATTTAAATATATATTTATAATTAAATCAGACTAAATTATATTTTGTTGAACCAGAACTAGAATAAAACTCACAAAACCATGACCATGAACCAACCAGCTGTAGCGGGGATGTCCACCATTTCTTCCTACTGTGTCCATCACAGAAACTTAGGTACCAACATAAAAAATTAAATTAGGCAGACTATGTTGTCCCTCTGTTTTTACAGTCATTGGCAGCAACCTCCTCTCCCTGCTGGCTCCTGCCCCCCAAGCTCCTCCCTTCAATAGCTGACTTTATTCTCTATTTCCAGGGCTTCTCTCCAACTTTGTCCCAGGTCCCAGAATGCCTTGCAAAAGATTTGAAATTGTAGACTATATTTTAGAATTAAAGAATATTAAAGCTGGAAGAATAATAAAGGCTAGAGGTCATAGGATCATCTTGAAGCTGAAAGGGGCTACAAATATACCGTTGAGTCTAATAAATCATTTTACAGATGAGAAAACTAAGTCTGAAAGAACTGACATAACATGCCGAGGGGTCACACAACTAGTAAGTGTCCGAGGCTTGATTTGAACTCGTGTCATCCTGACTCCAAGTTCAGCACTCTATCCACCAGGGGTGGGGAACTTGTGGCCTCGAGGCCACATGTGGCCCTCTAGGTCCTCAAGTGTGGCCCTTTGACTATATCCAAACTTCACAATGCAAATGTCTTTAATAAAAGGATTTGTTCTGTAAAATTTGGACTCAGTCAAAAAGCTGCACCCAAGGACCTAGAGAAAGCATTGAGGCCTCAGGTTTCCCACCCCTGTGACTATGTCAAGTCAAATTCATTCATTTTTTTTTTTATTTGAGAAAACTGAAGACCTGAGTGGTCAAATAGCTAGATCTTCTCTTTCCAGGTCTGTCTCATTCTCTGCCATGTCACGTGGCTACCAAAAGCAAAACAAAACAACCCCCCTTAAAAAAATCACAAAAATAATGTAGCAAATTTGGAAGTCATTTAATCTCCAAAATGAAGTCAAGATTGGAAATGTTATCTGGCCAATTTTTTTCCTTTGGGTAAGTCTAACATTTCCATCCATTTTAGTGAGTCTGGACAGAAAAGCAGATTTTAGAAGAAACAGTTACAGTGATGACTGGCCAAGCACAACTGCTTGGGAATTAGGCCTCACCGTGGGCAGCAAGGATGACTATTGATCAGATGCTAGGCAGTCGGGATCAGTAGAATTGTTAAGCTGATATACTCCAATACTCATGGTATTTAGGAAGTTTTGCTTCTTGGACTTAGGGAGAATCAGCTGATGATTTCTATGTTGAGGTAACCGCTATCCCCAGATTTTGAGTATTTGGGTCTGAGAATACGTTTGTTTGTCATTTTTAATCAGAATGCATCGGCATTTTTCTTTAGGCTAAATGTATTCAGGTTTTGCATGCAGAACCATTTCCTCAATCTTAAAGGCACGTAATTTATCTTTCATTGATAGTAATCATATTTACAAATAGCCTCATTTGTTAGGGGAAAATGAATAAGGTCAGAATCCATGTATGAATTGTATTTATTCTTTTGAAGTAAAAATAATGAAAGAAGAAAGGTCAATAACATAGTACTTATATTTTCAAATTTAGTTTATATATGTCACTGCCGGTGATTTTGGCCAGAGATGTTTTTGCATGACTACCCATATGGTATGTTGTAGGAAGTCCAAGAAGGACTATTAATCGGAAATATCTACCTACCTCTACCTACCCTCCCTATACCACACACTAGTCAAAAGTTTTTGGAAGTTCGCTTCATAGAGAAGCCTGGAAAGGACCCAGTATCAGAGAATCATAGATCTAGTGTTGGGAGGGGCCCCAGAGACAAACCCCCAACCTCTCATCTAACTCATCTAACATCATTTTTACAGTTGATGGATTATAGAACTAGTTACATATATGAAGCAGTAATCAGCTATGGGTCTTCCTGATTCCAAAGCCAGAGTTTTTGCTGTTTCCTCAACCTTGATAACCCATCACAGTTTATAATGCACATACTCCTAAATGCTATAAGGGGGTTGAGAACAATTATTCATACCTTGATGTGAATTGGATAAATTGTATTACTAACCTCTTCCTGTTCTGAGGGAGATCATGCTCCCTTAAGAAATAGGAAGGAAGTGGGGCAGGGGTAGGGAAGCATTTATTAAGTACGTATTATGTTCCCAGGACTGTGCTAAGCACTTTACAAATATCATGTCCTACTGTCTCAACAGCTCTGGGAGGTAGGTACTATACTTGTGTTTTCCATTTTAAAGTTGAGGAAACTGAAACAGACAGAGGTGTTTTGCCCTGGTGACCCAGTTGGTAAATTTTTGAGGCAGGTTTTGAACTCAGTGCTTCCTGACCCTGACTCCTGGCTTAGAGCTCTAACTACTGGACCACCTAACTGCCTTTAGGGTTAGGGGATTGGATCCATAGTTGGGAGAGAGCACTAGATGGTAGGGAAAGGAGACAGCAAGGGGGAGGGAAACAAGATAATCTTTACTACACACATACACACACACACACACACACACACACACACACACACACACACTTTTACTTTGATTCTGGCCACAGAAATTAGAAAACTGAATTACTTCACTTTTGATTTTTGCGAGAGGTAACATTTATACTTATCTCATCTTTGGCAGAAACCTGGCTAGTTAATCAAATTTATTAATAGGCACCAATAGAACCACATTTTTTTCTTCTTTGTCAGTAGCTGAGTAAATATGATAAATAGTCCTGAGACTGGAAGTCAGAGCAAAACTAGGGAAAGTAATAACCCAAAGAAAAATATTATGATTTTATTTACGGTCTTTAGAAAGTATATATGAAATTCTATTAACTCTTAGTGTTAATTCTTAATGAAAGTTAATTTTTTTTTTAAATTTTCTTCCCAATAGAATATGGAGCAAATCATGTTTATCTTTCTGGTACCACGTTTTATTAACAGTCCAAGTTAAATGCACACAAGAAACATATACAGATTAACACACATTAAGTGCATAGGTGTGTATGAGATAATCTGGAATTGGTCCTTTGTTATTTATAAAGTATTTTTATAAAGAAAAGATTCTCATTCTATTGTGTGCAACCTCTAGGTTTCATTTACATTTTTGCTTTTCAAAAATGAAGATAGGAATAGAGTTGATCTACAGAGTGTCCCAAAATTCCCAGTGCAGTTTAAAGCTATCACAGCTTAAAACTGAACTGGCACCTTTGGGACATCTGGCATAATGAGTCAACAAAAAAAGTTAGTTTTTCCCCTTTCAATCCACTTATGAATTTTCATGGCTTATGCTGATAAGGAGAATAATAATAAAACAGAGTGAAAAAAGATAAGTTGCTAAAATTAAGGAAAAAACAAATTGCATAGACCTTATACTGGCTCCTGGTGACTGCGTCAGCCAGCGCTTGAAAAAGATCTTTATCCGGGTCAGCGTCTGCTGTTTTTACTTAGAATAAAAATAACAGCATGATTTCATATTTTAAAAAAATGCAAGTTGAGAATAACTGTCGCTGACTGAATTTTGCTTAGGGGAGGAAGCATAGCGAAATGAATAAAGCACTGGAATTGAGTTAGGAAGATTTCTTTTTTTTTCATGGGGGAAGACAGGGCAATTGGGGTTAAGTGACTTGTCCAAGGTCATATAGCTAGTAAATGTGTCAAGTGTCTGAGGCCGGATTTGAACTCAGGTACTCCTGACTGCAGGGCTGGTGCTCTACTCACTGCACCACCTAGCAGCCCCAGAATTAGGAAGCTTTCTGCTCAAATTCGGTCTATAATATTTTCTTGGTGAGCTTGGATAAGTCAGGACCTTTCTCAACTTTAATTTCCTTTCCTCATCTATGAAAAATTGATGTATCTACTTCTAAGAGTTAATGAGAAGCTCAAAGGAGACAATGGATGTAAAATAAATTTATAAAATAGCAATTTGTTAAAAAATTGTTTTTGAGGTTATAAGTCCAAATGTAGCCTCCCAACCAAGGTATCTCTGAACAGTATACAGTATTCTTCTGGGGGTCTTGGTAGAAATCACATTGTCACAGCTGGAAGTGTATGGAGGCATCGCCTAGGATAACCTGAGCAGATTCTCTTCAACATGCCTTGCATTTGGTTGTGCCCCTCCCCCAAATGGAAGACTTTAGTGACAGTGATGTAGTAACTCCTGGAATACTCCATCCTGGTTTTGATTTTTTTTTAATTTTTAAATGTTTTATTTTAAATTGTTTGGAGTAAATATTTTACTGTGTAATTTGGAGCTTAAATATGTCTCTTCAGCTTTAGCCCCATGATTATCTTGTTTCTGTCCTCAATATTCAAGGAGAAAAAAACCCTTTTCTGTATGACAACTCTCTACATGCTTTAAGAACACTATAGTATCCCTCCATCTCACTAACATTCAAAATGGAAGGAATACATATTCATATATAGACATATACGCATGTATGTATATATACAGACACATGTAAGTACACAGATGCACAATATACATATGCATACATAGACATGTTTACACATATGTGTGCATGTGTACAAACATGTATAAATGTATGTATAAACGTATGAATAATTGTGTATAAATATATACACTTGTGTACACACACATGCATGCACATACATGCATATGTATGAATTGTATATTAATTCAGTTGCAGGTCAGATAAAAAGGCCCAGTGATCCTTTAGGAACAACAGTAAAGCAGATGATCATTTGTATTCTTCAGTTTTATTTGTATTCATAAAACCATATTTTTTGCTGACATTGATCCATTTGACAGCCAATGATTTTTATGTCAATAAACTTCTTATGTGGGTTTTCAGTCACCATAGTTACTAAGGAAGTTGGACTGCTATGCCCTTAGAGATGGTTGCCAAGTCACATTTCCACAAGAAGTTTTCCTTCACAGTAGGGACCCACCACTCCACAGCCTTGTATTTTATAAACCTCTCTTCTGCAAGAGAAAGTCTCAACCTAGGGGTAATTAGTTGACAGAGTGAATCGAGTACCAGTCCTGGAGTTATGAAGACCTGAGTTTAAATCTGGCCCAAGACTCTTGCTAGCTGCGTGAAGTAGCGGCAGTTACTTAACCTCTGTTTGCTTCCATTTCCTCAATTGTAAAATGGAGATCATAATAGCACCTACCTCACAGGTTTATTTTGGGTTTAAATGTGATATAAGTAAAGTGCTTAGGACAGTGCTTGTCACATAGTTCCAGCTTAGCAAATACTTATTCCCCTCCCTAATTTGCTTCTACTGACAGTTGTCCCCCAAACAGACATGCTCCCATTTGTCAATGTCTTTCTAAAATGATTATCAGATCTGAGCACAACATTATTGTTGTGATTTAACTAAAGTAGAATAGCAGAATTGTGAACTCTCTTGTCTGGATACTTTAGTCTCTCTAGTCAAAGTTCACATTAGCTTTTTCACATGACATCCCATAATCTTGACTCATTCTAAAATTATAGATTATAAATCATTACATTGTTTCCAGACAAACTATTGTCTAGCCAAAGCTCCTCATCCCGTTCTTATATAGTTCATTTAGTAAGTTGATGTGTAGAACTTTGGAATTACTCTATTAAGTTAAATCTTGTGTGATTTGGCCCATCCTTCTAGGATGTTGAAATCTTTTTGATCCTTGCTCTGTTGTCCAATGTACTAGGCATATCTCCAAGTTTCATATCATGTTCAAATTTCAGTAATTATTCCATTTGTGCCTATATCCATATCATTAATAAAATGTTCAGCATAACAGAATCAGAGACATAATTAGGGCACTTCCTTAGAGACCTTTATCTTGGTTGCCATTCATCTATTATCACTAGTCTGGGTCCACTAATTAAATTAATTTCCATCTACTTGCCTGTACTATTATCCAAGCCATGTCTTTTCCTCTTGCCTATGAAAAGAACACAAGAAAATTTTATAAAATGACTTGCTAAAATTCAGGTGTACTGTGTATTCTATTTCACCCCTATCCATTAGTTTACTAACCCTGCCACAAAGGGAAATGAGGATTTTCTGGCATGACCTGTTCTTCAAGAATTCTGGCTTTTAGTCATCATCCATTCCCTTTCCAAATTCTCATAAAACATCCTTTTAATTCTACCTCCTAGAATTTTGTTATGAATAGATGTTAAGTTTAGTCTATAATTTGACAATTCCCTTTTCTGAAAATCAGGAACATATTTGAACATAACACCAAATACCTCAGTGAATTACAGCTGGGTAACAGACTTAAAAAAAGAATTACAATAAGATAAAGGACAATAGAGTAGTGTACTTCTAATAATGATGAAGAAGATATTTCTCTTTTTCTATTCAACAAATAGAAAAAAATATTCAGGGGAATCTATATTCTTTTGCTAAATATTTTTAAAAATTATCTACCAAAATTGGCTAATAGAAAAAAGATACAAAAATTGTAGTTTGAGACTTAGATGAAAATTGATAAAAATTAACTAAAAGCCCAAAATAATTGCCGTGGGATTGTGGAGATACAGGATAAACTCTATTATCTCTCCAAATGCTTATCATAGAAGGGACTGATAGCTCAGTGTACATAATGTTGGCCCTAGAGTCAAGAACACCTGAATTCAAATCTGGTCTTATAGACTTACTAGCTTTGTGACCCTGGGCAAGTCATTTACCTTTTCTTTGCCTTAGTTTCCTCAACTGCAAAATGGGGATAATAAAAACACCTACTTCAGAATTGTAAAGGTTAAATGATGATATTTGTACAGCGGCACAATGCCAGGAAGATAGTAGGTATAATCTTTATTCTCTCCTTCCTCATATCAAAATCCAGATTAAAAAATATCTTATTTATCCAGCATTTCTTGTGTATAAAGTTTGACTAAATATTTTCAAGTAATTATGATTCTTTTGTGACTTCTGGTTATTAAACAAGCAAGTCAAAAAGCAAGGATGCTTCTGGGTCCTGAAGATGTTCTTATTTTCATAGACAATATTCATTACAGACTTCAAGATCAAGCTCAATTTTATATTAATGGTTTAAAAAACAGAAGCAAAATAATAATTGAATAGTTCTGCCTCCACTCAATTGTCCATTATCATCGCCTCATCCTTTCCTCAAAGTAATAGTCCTATCCTTTTTTGATATTCATCTAAGTGCCAAAAGTATGGCTAACAAGCAAGATAAGCTAAATATACTAATGCAAATATTCAAACTTTACCTCATCACACTGAGACTTGTTGGGATGGATACTTATGACAGTAATATGTCATGGGCAAGATATAGCTCATTCAAAGGGAATAAGATAGACGAATGAGATAGATTATTAAGAAAATATGCTCAGGTGAGGAAATTCAAGAATTCGAGTAGAAATGCATGGAAGAGAACATGTGAGTAATGATAAACAGAGACAGAAATAATGGTAATGATATCAGCAAAGTATATTTCAAGTCAATTGGACAGAACAAGGAAAGACACAGAGATGTTAAGGAGCCAATCAAAAACCTGGCATGGAGATGTGTTATGGTAGTAATGAAGGATTTAAAAATAATCTATGCATCTCTAGAAGCTCTCTAACTAAAAA
>JAQQSZ010015663.1:0-11216 GCA_028646595.1 Phalanger gymnotis | reverse complement strand
TAAAAAAAAAAAAAAAAAAAAAGAAAGGTTAATCAGTGGTACAGATTAGGTAAAAAACATAAAGAAGTGAATATATTGCCCTACTGATCAATAAACCTAAAGACCCTAGCTATTGAGGTAGGGACTCACTATATGACAAAAACTGGTAGGATAACTAGACTAAGAGATGGCAGAAAACAGGTTTAGACCAACACCTCCATCAAATACTAATAAAAACTCCAATTGGAATTATTATCTATACATAAAAAGTTACATCATCATATGTAAATTAAAGGGGCAAGAAAGAAATTACCTATGTGATCTCTGGATAGGGGAAGAGTTCATAACCAAATGAAAGAGAGGATCACAGAACGTAATTTTGATTACATAAAATTAAAAAGTTTTTACACACAGAAAATTAACGCAAGTAGGATTAAAAGAAAGACTTTGCTGGCAGGAAAAATCAAGTTTCTCTGACAAAGGTCTCATTTCTAAGCTATATAAGGAACTGATTCAAACGTTAAAAGAGTAAGAGCTTTTTCCCAACTGATAAATGGTCAAAAGATCAGAATAAGCAGTTTTAAGGGAAAAAATTCAAGCTATAAATAGTCACATAAAAATGCTCCAGACCACCAATAATTAGAGAAATACAAAATAAAACAACTCTGAGTTTCCAAAGCATGCAAAAAAACAAAAATGACAAATGTTAGAGAAGCTGTGGGAAAACGGAAACATTAATGCACAGTATATAGAGCTACGAACTAGCCCAGCCATTCTGCCAAGCAATTTGGAATTATGCCCCAAAACCTAATAAACTGTGCATACCTTATGACCCAAGTGATACTGCTATAGGTCTATATCACAATGAGATCAAAGAAAAGAACCCACATATACAAAAAAGTTCGTAGTAGCCCTATTTGTGGTGGCAAAGAACTAACTACACACTGAGAGGATGTTCATCAAATGAGGGATGGCTAAATAAAATTATTGTATAAAACCAGAATGCTACTGTACTGGAAGATATTTTGAAGAGGACAATTTCAGAAAAACCTGAGAATAATAACTCGCATTTCTATAGCATTTTAAGCATTTATAGAGCACTGTACATATTGTTCTCTCATCTGATTTTCGCAAGAATCCTGGGAAGGAGGTGCTATTATTATTACAATTTTACAGATGGAGGGTGACTTCCCTAGAGTCACACAACTGGCAAGTATCTGGAGCAGAATTTAAATTCAGGTCTCTTGACTCCAAAGTATAGCTGTCACCTACCAGCACCAGCTAGTCACCTCACTCGAATTGAGAAGAACAATACTGTAAAGACAAACAAATTTGAAAAACCTGGGAACTTTGATTTGAACAAATGACTGACCATAATTCCAAAGGATCCTAGATGAAAATACCCACCTCCTGACAGAAGGAGGGATTCAAGGTGCAAGATTTTTGGATGCAGGCAATTCAGAGATTCGTTTTACTTGACTACACATATTTCTTATAAAGGTTTTTTTTTAGAGGGATTAGGGGTGGGTTTGGGGAACAAGAGAAGAAGGAAAGAAGGTACATTTTTGTTAAGTGAAAAATTAAAATTTAATTTAAAAAATAAGTGTCACTTGAACTTTTCACCTTTATCCCATGACTAAATGTGAATTCTCAAAGTCCTATATTTATTGTTATTGACTTTTAATAACCATCTTTGTTGTTATTATAGCTATTAGTAAAACCTTGTAATTACATGGAGCTTTACAGACTACCATGCACTTTCAAATCTGCTGTCCCATCTCTAAGTCCAAAACAATCTTTGTGAAGTAAGTACTATATAAGCATATTCCTAAGATCATAAAATTTGAATTGAAAGAGCCCTGAGAAGTTGTGCAGACCAGTGGTATCAAATTCAAATAGAAACAGGGCCACTAAACCCTACTACATAAGGATGCCTCCTGCCATATACTGAGTTAGAAAATCACATGCTAACATTTTTTATTTTCTACTGTATTTTTACTTATTTTGTTAAATATTTCGTAATTGCATTTTAATCTGGTTCACATGGCAATGTGGCTGCTTGTCCTAACACCTCTGATCTATACCAACCCCCTATTTCTTTCCATTGCACACATGCCCACTTTACAGATAAGAAACTTGGAGGTTCAGAGAGAAATAATTTGCCCCAATTCAAATAGCAGACAACAGCAAAACTATACCTAGACCCCGGGTTTTCTTTTTCCCAGTCCAGTGTTCCATTAACTCTTTGTTCTTGCTCTTTTATAAAACCAATCAAATGACTATGTCAGTTTCATTATTGATAAGGCAACAGAAGTAGCTGCAGAAGAGCTAGGTGACAGTACATAGAGTAGGACTCAAGAGTTAGAAAGACCTGAGTTTGAATCCTGCTTCCAATGCTTCAGTTGTGTGACCCTGGGCAGATCACTGTCTTTGCCTCAGTTTCATCTGTAAAACAGTGATAATAATAGCACCTGCTCCCAAGGTGGTTGTCAGGTTTAAATGAGATAACAAAAGCATCATACAAATGCTAGTTAAGAGGAAGAGGAGAAGCAGTAGTAGTAGTAATGCTCATTTTAAACTGTTATTTCTTTCAGGATCCAGAGCACATGAAATTCAATAGACAAAAAGAAGCCACAAACATTCACAGGTTAATTTCTTTCTAAAAGTGATCCCAAAAGTAGAACCAGAGTTATTAATATAGTCTAACTTTTCCTTAAGTCTTTAACTTATCTTCAAACCCTTCCAGTCCTCTTCCCATCCACTGCCCTCTACACACTCTACAATCCCCATCACTGGGCTACTTGCAGTTTCTGGGGGATGACACTCCATCTCTGTATGCATTGCACTAGCTGCTCCTCATGCCTGGAATGGTCTTCCTCCACAACTCCACCTCTTATTAGCCCTGGGCTCCCTTTGAAACTCACTTTAGTCCCACCTTGTTCAGGAAGACTTTCCCTACCACCCCCCCTCTTCCTCCACTGCTAATACCTTCTCTGCTCAGACAGTGTATACCTGTATTACCTAGTTATCTGCTTGTTATTTCCCCATTAGAATGAAAGCTCCTTTAGGATAGGAAATGTTTCTACCCTACTTTGTATCCAATGTCCATAGTACAATTCCTTGCACACAGAAAGTGCCTAATAAATGCTTGTTGAAAGCATGGCCCCAAAGAAGAGACACAATAAGTCATCCCCTTCCCACTCCTCCACTTGAAGAGGCAAGAGGTCCACAGGTGTGGAATACTGCACTTATTTTCATACTTTTTCAACGTATTGGTCAATTTTATCGATTTTTCCCTTCTTTCTCTTTTTCTTTTTTTCTATAAAGATATTCTTTGTTATATGAGATTGATGGAATCCAGCCGCTGCCCCAGCCCCAATCTAGCCACTGTCCCCACACCCAATATCTCAACTTCCTCAAATGCCTCAATGCTTCACTAGAAGAGCAGGTGTGTCAAGCACATCCATCAAGTCTCAGACAGGATCACAATAGCCAGCCACCCATTTTGCCCCAGACAGGACCAGTCAGCCAATCAGAAAGCAGCCAATAGGACAGGGACCAGGATGTCTGACTACTAAATCACAGCCTAAGTGGACGCCTGCACAGTAATAGCAAAGAACTGTCCTGAGGTGAACTTATGACGTAGAAAGGCCTATTATAACATCATTATCATACAAAAATGTCCCTCCCCCTCCCATCCCACACACCCCCACACTCCCCCCACAGCAGGCTTTCCTGTATGCAATCTGGGTAACCACATACACAGCTCCACCAAGACTAAGACTCCTCCCATATCAATAAACCCCTCCTATATTTAAATATTCACATATATTCTGTAAAGATGTAAATGCATCTTTTGCTCTATAAAAATCCCTGTCTTGCTCAGCTAAGCTACGGATTCCTTCTTGGAGCCAAGTCTACTTTCTAAGAAGCATAGTTCTCAATAAATGCCCTTGCTTTAATTCGAGACAGTCTGAGCCTTCAATTTTTTCAAGATTCTTTAAGATTCTTTACCCCCACAACACACAGTGAAACCAAAACAGGATGACACTCCAGGAGGGGGAAAGAAGCGATATTCTGGGAGGAATTTTGGTAATATAGAAACAAAAGATATGAATAAAATTTACTTTTTTAAAAGAGGTGATTGTTGACTATGGGAAGACAAATCAAACCATGCAAGGAAAGATGATTTGTAAGTATTTTTTTTAAGGACCAGCCTAATAAGTCTGGGTTAAAGACAAACATCAACCAACACTCATAATAAAAAATGTAAGTTACTACTGTTCAAGCAACCTAACTTAAGTAATGTTCCTTTAACTCATGTAATGAGAACTGCTATTCATTTTGAATTAAAAAACTGTAAGAGTCTAGAATTAAAAATGGCAAAGTATCTAGAGAACTTCTAGTCTAAGTTCTTCATCATACATATAAGGAAACACAAACTAGAGAGGCAAAATTATTTGCCTCAGGTCATAAGGAAATAATCCAGAACTCAAATCCAGGTTCTCTGATCCCAAATCACTAACCCACAGGTATCTCTCAACATGTTTCAAAAGGATAAACTCCTACATAAACATACTTGTAGGGAATGATATGAGAAAATAATGGGATGTAACAGCCCATGGCTTCCAATACATAGCTTCCTTTACCTTTATATATCTTTTCACTATTGCACAAGTGAAGTGTGAAGTAGGTATCAAGGAGTCGGTGGCCATTCCTATTAACAATGTTCCGGGCAGCAATATTCCGGAGATGTCGAAGACGGCGCTAAAAAAAAAATGGGAAAAAAGTCATTTAGCTTTCTCCCTATGGAAAAATTTCTGGAAATCTTACTTTTCATCATCTTTAAGTCTAAGAGATTATGCTGTTTATTCATTCATTTTCCAAAGACTATGGGTAAATCACTTTATTTCTTTTTGCCTCACTTTTCTGATTTGTCCAATAAAATTAATGACACCTCACCCATCTACCTCACAGGATCAGTATGAGAAGGAAATAACACAGATGTGAACAAAATTCCAAAAAGCATAAAGTACTGTAGAAATGTAGGGAATGACTATTATTTTCCCCAGCACCTAGTATAGTGCCCTGCAAATAGCTGGTATTTAATCAATGTCTGCTAAATTAAACTCTCTAAAAAGTAGTACTTCCTCCCTCACCCCCCACAGAAAATATGCTAAAAAAAAAAAAAATCCATCTGAAATGGAGTAAAGGGGACTGTAATCATTACATACACCTTGCACTGTTTTCAGATGTTTGGAAGCTCCTCTGTGCAATCAGAGCTAATAAAAGAAGAGTCAAAAATAGTAGGCGCTCACAGGCTATTCCATCCAACAATGAGTTGTTGAGAGAGTTCAATGTAAATGGTGTTTCACCCACATCCAGCCTTGGTCAGACCTCCACCCGAAATTCTGGCTCTCCTCTCCTACAATGCTTCCAATAATGGCTCCAATAGTGGAGCATGTGTTATTTTGAATCACTGATGCTGGCAACTCAAAAGTTATATAAATAGCCATGTAAATGAGTCAACAAGAACATAAGATAAACTGAAAGAGGAACCAGATAATCTCAAATCAAGTCAACAAGAATTTATTAAGCATCTACTATGTGTCAGGTGATGTGCTAAATGCTGGGGATATAGAGAAAAACAAAACTAGTCCTTGCCCACCAAGGAGCTCAGTCTAATGGGGGAGACAACATGTAAAAAACTATGTACCAAAACAAGGTAAGATAAATTGAATGGAAAGGACAAATTGGAGACAATCTCGAAGGGAAGGCACTAGCATTAAGAAGGACTAAGCAAGGTTTCTTGCAGAAGGTGGAATTTTAGCTGTACATGAAGGATACCAAAGTAGCCAGGAGCTAGAAATGAAGAAGCAAAGCATTTCTGGCATGGAGTACAGCCGATGAAAATGCACAGAATTGGGAGATGGAGTGTTGGTGGAACGGCAAGGAGACCAGTGTCACTGTATCATAGAGTATATGGATGGAAGTAAGGTTTTAATAAGACTGGAAAGGTAGGAAGGGGACCAGTTATGAAGAGCTAACTCTAAAATCCATAGAATTTTATATCTTACAGATTTTCAAACTCACAGAAAAAGAAACCAATAATGACAATATTAAAGTTTCCATACCCTTACACCCAGGCTTGCTAGCCTCATCCTGGCAAGAAAAGACTTTTTTTTTTTTAATGACAGCTAATTAATTCATAAGGTCTTGCCTGTAGGAACCAATTGCTCAGCTCTAAAACATTCTCTCTCTTCAAGTTAACATCTATAAATCTGCAGCATCAGGAATAATAATATAATAAATACATGTAAATGTAATACAATATGCATTTATACCTGTAACCAGACAGGAAAACACACTACCATACTTTTCTGAACAAAGTCTAGATACTGTGACTAATATCATAGAATCTTAATGTTTAATACACTTGTATAATCTAAATAGAGAGCACAATGTTCTCTAAGAAAAAGTTCCCAGCACTCACTTTAAAAATGCTTCCATTTCCAGGTTTCCCATCATTACTATAACATGCCCTTGATCGTGCAAACAATTTCTTCCGAACACATTTCCCACTCGCCTTTATCATAATTTTAAAGACTAGGCTTCAAAGTTCTGTCTTTGACACATACTATCTGCATGACCACAGGCAATTCAATAACCACTCCCTGTTCTGGACAATTCTCTAAGATTACAAATGGCATGCTGCTCCATTTTGTGGAAGGAGTTTTCATATTGGGAATTCCCTATACTGATGAAATGACAGGTCAGAAAAAAAATTTAACTATTGTTAAACTATTAGATAAACTACTGTTTATCCAGTAAGTCCACATGCTGTTCTCATGAAGAAGGCTCAATATATCCAAATTGGTTTCCTGATCTGTCTGGACCTTACATTACATTCACCCAACAATTAACTCAATTTTAACCTGAATTCACAGAGTATCTATAGCGGCAAACTAAATAAAGTAACAGTCCCACTTAAACTGGATGCTTGTCAGACCACATCCAGAATGCTTGCTCAGATGACTGGCTCCCCAAGCACAAAGGATATGTCATTAATTTTTGTGTTTTGTTTAGCACTATGTAGATGGCACATGCTCAATAAAAGTTTTTCTTAAATGACAACAGAATTCCAAACACCACATTTCAAGCTGAACCTGACAGACTAAAAGGTATTCAGAGGAAAGTGACCATTCTGGTGAAAGTTCTATACCCTATATATTAGGAGGAAGACTAGACAGGGAACTTGATAGCTAGAAGAAGAGTTACCATGTGGAAAGGGTCCCAAGAGCACAACCATAATGGCAGGTGAAAGTTGTAGGAAGGCAGATTTCAGTTCACTACAAAAGTGGGCTTTATAACAATTAGAGCCATTTAATAGATGTTGCCTCACAAGGTAATGATTACCCAACCACTAGAAGTAATCAAGTTTAGAAAGACCATTTATCATATATATCTACAACATTAATTTCTATTTAATGGGAGGATATATTAGATCATCTCTAAGGTCCTTTCTAACTGTAAAATTATATCATTTTAATCATTAGAATAACAGAAAAGGTCCAGGAAAATCAGAAACAGGTCTACTATCCTAAAGCAGCAGGGTAGATTATCAGTGGGTTTTGATGACCTCTATGTGGTATGGATAATGGAAAGATAGCACAACAAAGTGGATAAAGCACCAGACCTAGAGTCAGAAAAACCTGGGCTCAAATCCATCTCAGACACTTACTAGCTATATAAAGACACTAGCTAGGGAAGAGACTTAACTTTTCTGGGCCTTAGTTTCCTCATTTATAAAATGAGGAGGATGGATTTAATGACTTTTAAGGTCTCTTTCTGGTCTAAATTTATAATCCTATAATTCCACTATCACCAGTTATAGGTATCATTTTATATGGCACTATAAGAAATTGTAAGAGTTGACCACAGGCTCTAGGAAACTTATTCTAATACTATATATTGCAGAGATGGTATTGACTTATATTGGTAGAGAGACTCTCCTCTCCAGGGAGCTCCCTATGTGTGTGAAATCACAGCTCTAGCCCCTACTCCATCCTTCCCAGAGGGAAAAAAAATCATTATCTATAACCTCCCACAAGAGTAGCTCCACATGGTGGTGCCCGCCATCTGGCCACCATCTTTAGATCCAGCAAACTGCAACTTTGGATTTTACTACTGGAATGTCAAGGACAAATGGCTGAGCTTCAGTTGCTACCCTATCAACTCCACTCCAAACCATGCTCTTCAACCTCCTAGACTCCTTTCATGTATTATCATCTCCCATTAGAACGCAAGCTCCTTCAACATCATCAACATCATCATCATCATAATCAAGATATACATATGTGTGTATATATATGTATACACACACATACACACACAAATGTTTACAAAGTGCTTTCCATAGGTTCTCATTTGATCCTGTGAAGAAGACACTATTATCTCTAACTTACTGATAAGAACACTGAAGCTGAAAAAAGGTAAGTAACCTCATCTAGTGGGGGCAAGAGAACCTTTCAGTGCCACTCCCTGCCTCAAATCTCTACCTAGGGCAGTCCAGCCTACACACTGCTGCCAAAATTATTTTCCTTAACTATACCACTACTCTGCTCAACTGATTCTAGTGGCTTTCCCACTGCCTCTAAGATAAAATATAAAGTTCTGTGTTCAGAGGAACTCTGTTAAAGCCCTTCCCGACTTGGTCACAATGTACTTTTCCAGCTTCACTGGACATTTTTCTTCCTTCCCTCCAGTCTGCAATTAAGCCGAAATGATCTTTTTTGTTTTGTTTTCTCTTGGATCTCCTCCTCCCTATACAACCATACCTTTTCAGTCACCCTTACAAATTCAACATGTGTGAAACTAACTCATTATCTTTATCATCCCATCCCTCAATCGACCCCTCTTTTGAACTTCCCTATTACTGTCAAGGACACCATCATCCTCCCACATCCACAGTGTCATCCTCAACTCTTCATTCTCACTCACCCTACTTAACAAAACAGTTCCCAAATCTTGTTATTTCCTTAACCACAACATCTTTCAAATGCACTTCCTTTTATCCACTCACACAGCCATTGCCCTAGTCCAGGATTCTATCATCTCTGGCTTCCTAACTGGTCTCCCTGCCTCTAGTCTCTCCCAACTCCATTCCATCCTCCACTCAGCTACCAAAGTGATTTGCCCAAAACACAAAACCAGTCTGCATGAATCTTGTATGCACCTATTTCTTTATATACTGTCTTTCCCATCAGAATATGAGAGCAGGGTTGGCTTTTTGCTTTTTGTCTGTACCCCCAGCACTTGGCATACAATAAGTATTTAATAAATACTTACTGAAGGATTGATCATCATGTATTATAATTACCTATGTTTGTATATTACTAGATTATAACCTCTAGGAAGGCAAGAACTTTATCATATATAAAAGCTGTAACTCAATCAGTTTACAGAAAAATGTAGGCACTTCACTTGAACTGAATTTATGGAATGGTAGCTGCTGGCTTAAATACAAAACAATCTGTCCTAATGGAATTAAGAGTCTAGAATAAATTCAGAGTCTAGAACTCAATATTCTCCCCACCATTACCCCCAAATAACTTATTATTTTCAAAATGGCATATTTTATGTTAGTCTTCAAATTTGGTAATAATAGAATGAAATAAATCCCTCTCTATCTGTAATCTCTATCTGTAATCCTCCACTAATGTTCTTCTTCCAATGCCGCCCAGTTATGTATTATATAGATCAGTACTTGGAAGGTCAAAGGTTAAGTTCAAAAGAATTTGTCACCAGGCTGCCTAAAGAGAAATGAACTTCCCACCACAGCAACATTCAAAAACTACTAAGTTACCACTGTGATCTGCATAGGTGAACAAATGAATTCGGGGAAAATCACAAAAGGAATATACACACTGCCAAAATCATAGACCCTTAAAGCACTGAAGTAGTAAATGCAACAGAGAAAGAAAGCCTATACGTTGAACTGTAACATTTTCAATAACTAAAAATTGACTCACTTTAGGTCAAAGGGACCCAAGGCCAGAATTAATTGAAAAGCATAAATTACAGACTTTTTAGGGAAATGTAGTTTTATTGTCTATACAATCAATAGAAACCAGTGAGTACAACTGAGGCCAGGTATTATCTGCATCAGATATCCTGGATTACCAATATATCCACTAAAACAAAATTATTCAGACACAAACTGGGTACCCACTTCCATAATGATAACAGAGATGAACAAATGGGGACTCTGGATTAGCAACCAGAGTAGAATATGATAGGGAATGGAATGGGGAATCTCTGCAGAGCACCTAACTTCACGTTCCTTAAGGTACTAAAAAGATGGATCACAGCTTTGATCTAGATGGCTAGTCCACTGAATATGTTATATATACCTTATTAGAGGGCAAACCCTCTTGCCAAAAGGATATATATATATTTGACTCAAGAAGAGTGAATACAGTATTTCCAAAGTAAGATCATCTTCTAGAGCAGACATACCAAAGACTGAATAGCCTTCTGGATGTGTCAATACACTCCCCCCTTCAAGAAACTCCAGTGACTCCCCACATTGCCCCTAGGAGAAAATATAAACTTTTCTGTTTGACATTTAAAACCCTTCTCACAATAAAAATAAACTTCATATTGGGGAGAGTCGATGCAAAGAGCAAGTAATGATGTAAGGAAAAGTTAGGAAAATACCAAGAAAACAAAGAATATCTGCATCCTTTGATTCTGGTTGTTATTAAAATGACTGGCAGGATATTTCCCTTTTTTTCAATACAGATTAAACATTAGTATCTTTTTTTGTTTTGTTTTGTTTTTGGAGGAGGGAAGGCAGGGCAATTGGGTTAGTTAAGTGACTTGCCCAAGGTCACACAGCTAGTAAGTGTGTCAAGTGTCTGAGGCCAGATTTGAACTCAGGTCCTCCTGATTCCAGGGCCTGTGCTATACTCACTGCGCCACCTATCTGCCCTAACACTAGTATCTTTAAAAAAAAAAAAAAACCTTTATAATATGCCTTAGTACAGCCTACTTTTCCAAGTTTACTGTACACTGTTGTCATTTACTCTACATACTACTCAAATTGGCTTACCTGCTATTCCACTTATATGATATTCCACTTCCTGTCTCCCTGACTTTTTTAAAAAATATATTGTATTTGTTTCAATCAGCAAAAATCTACCTTGTCAACCTCCCATCATGATATCCGCTACCCC
>JAQQSZ010015662.1:0-11217 GCA_028646595.1 Phalanger gymnotis | reverse complement strand
TAATGCTGAGTGAGCGGAGCAGAGCCAGGAGAACATTACATACAAAAACAGATATATGGATTCTGTGAGGACTAACCCTGACAGACTTTGCTCTTCTCAGCAACACAATGTGCAAAGACAACTCCAAAAGACGCACCTTGGAGAATTCTATCTACATCCAGAGAAAGAAATATGAAGTATGAATGCAGAGTGAGGCACATTTCATGCTCTCCTTTTTTCTCCCTTTTTTTTCTCTCTTTTGTTTTTGTTTTCGAGTTGGTTTTTTTTTTTTTGGTTCTGTTTCTTCTTTCTCATGATTCATTCCATTGGTCATGATTCTTCTCCATAACTTGACTAGTGTGAAAATTAATTCAGTGTGAAGTTATATGTGAAAGTTATATGGGATTCCATGCCATCTTGGGGAGGGAGGTGGGGAGGGAGGGAAGAAAATCTGGAACTCAAAATTATGTAGAACTGTGTGTTGTAAAGTAAAAATAAAAAAGTAAAATAAAAAAAATATTGATTGGTGGGGTTTACCCTTACACACAAATTCTTCAATCTGTTTATTTCCTTGTAGGTTCTGTGTCTGAAATATGGGTGGCTATTATCTAATTGTATCTTGGTGTGGCTGCTTAATATAAATGATTGGACCTCCCATAGATGTGGATAACAAGTCTCAGTTTATAGACTATTATATATATCTATATAGATAGATACACACCCATGCACATACACATATACACATATATGTTGCAACAGTCTGCTATTGGCTGGTGAAAGGGCGTAAGACCCACCAACAACCAGCACACAGAAAGCTGCCAACACAGGTCCTTTTGATCTGCTTTACTAAGGAAAGTAGCATTAAAGGGGTTAACAATCTTACTTCAGTCCAACATACAAATATCATTCACTTAACTCAGAGGGAGAAGCCAGCACCCTGAGCTTCAGAGCAAATACAAACAAATTTCAAGCATTAACAGACAGACCTTGTCTGATTCAAATCTCAGTGCATAGTTACCAGAGTTTAACAAAGTCCTAACATCCAGGTTTACAAGCTGGAGGGCTCTTAACTACAGCTGCCCAGAGTCTCCACATCAGCACTCTACCAAGAGTGAGAGCCCCAAGCAAATATCTCTGTTCTCTCTTTTTATACACTCTTTAGCCCTCATCAAATGTCATCTGGGTGACCAGAACTCAGGCTCCTACTATTGGCTCTGCTCTTAGCAACTCCCCTTAGGGCTTCACACCCACATAGGCTTAGCACCTAGTAGACAGGGGTTTGGGCCTGGGGTTTAGCACCTAGTAAGACTCAATCAAAGACACCCAACTTAATTGGTATTACAACATATAATCATATACTTAAATTTTTCTGAAAAGGTAGATTTTAGTTAATATTTTTGCTGGCCTTTTACCAATTATGCAGTTTTAAGATATGCATATAAAATTTAAAGAACATCAAGAATGAGTTAAAAAAATACCTAGGTACAATTTGTTAGATTCCTTTTTAAACTTAAACTGGTAACTGTTACTACTTGCTCTAGTTCTTCCGTTGCTTAACTATGCTTATATGATACAAAGATTCTTTATCTGCCTCTCCCCTTCCCTTCTTCTATCCTTCCTTTCCTTCCCCTCACTTTCCTTCCTTTCCCCTTCCCTCCTTTCCCTTTCTCTCATTTCCCCTTCCCTTCTTTCTCTTTCCTTTCCTTTCTTTCCCTTCCCTTACCTCCCCTCCCCTCCTTTTCCCTTCCCATCTCCTAGGGTAAAAAAGATAAAAGTTAATATTAATAATCTGATTTCTACTCTATTGATTTTACAATGTAATTGGTTTTATGCTATATTGATTTTTTCTAATTGTTAGTACCTGCCTAAACTCACCTCACTCAGAAATGTTGTCTTTCCTAGTCTGAATTAGTTTAAAGGCATGGTTGAAAAGAAATGTTGTCATCATTCATACAATTTGCCCTGGCACATCTGCTTGTTGTCTTTTAAACTCCAACCAGCTTAACCTGGTATCACCCCCGAAAGACGTGTCATCTGCCTTTGCCTGTCCTTGTACAGTTAGAGGAGGTTTGATTTTCCCTAAGGCGGGGGGGGGGCATCAAACCTGGTGGTTCTGGTCCTCTAACAAAGATTAAAAGAGGCAGATGAGTCCCATAAAACAATTAACATTAATTGTCAGAGAGGGGTGCGATTAGCCATATGTCAATGCCAACCCAGTTTTCCCAGTATAACCAATTATAATGGTTCCCAGCTATCCAGAGTTCTCATATTCCTGCTTGTCAATAAAGAGAATTCCCTTCCCCCCTTTTCACTTGAGTAATTGGCTTTACTGAGGTGGCCAGTCTGACCTGCTTTCCTAATAGTTATATGCATTACTGTAAATAAACTGTATTTGCTAGGAGTCTATGCTTCAGTTTACCTTTGTTGTATTTACTTGCCACAGTTTAGGAAGGAAAAAATAAATGCTTGATAATGAAAAAAAATTTTTTAAAGAAGGTGTCTTGATACTTTAAAAGTCTACAAATCACTTACCTAGTACAAATATGATCACTTTACAGTTGAGAAAGTCTGTTTCCTGTTATTTATACTATATTGTACTCTTCCTTTTCTCAACTCCTTATTCCCCTCTTCCCTTTTCTCACTTCTTTTCCATTTTTCTTTCTCTTTCATCTCCCAACTTTTCTCTTTTCCTTTCTTATTTTCATATTTCAAATTTAGGCACTATGACCTGCATTTTTAAAATTTACAATGGGTTCTTTTAGAACAAACTGCCCCCTATAACAGCATGTCACCTAATTTATTTTCATACAGTCACGGAATGACAGTAGATAGGGTAGGCCTACCAGCTACTTAGCATTTATTATCTTTCTCCTAACAGCTTCTAGAGCTAAACTCAGCATGATTAACACAATGTCCAAGATCCGAGGTCAGGAGAAAGGACCGGGTTATCCCCAGGCTGAGGCCCTGCTTGCAGAAGCCATGCTGAAGTTTGGAAGAGAACTTGGAGATGAATGCAACTTTGGTAACTGTTGTGTTTTGGCTTCTTAATTATCTTGCTTATATAGAGCTTTTAGTACACATTGTGATAAGAAAAGTTGATTTTAAAAATATGTATCAGAAGTGCATGCTTTGTCACTAGGAATTTATTTTCATTTGGATAAAACTGTTTTCAGAATGTTTGCTTTGTTTTTTTTTTTGTCTCTTTCCCTAAGCAGGGTTTACCATGAAAATGGGCTTTAGTAAAGTTTCAAACACTTTGGGATTTCATATCAAGAGCTCAAAGAGTTATTATAATTTGAGAAAAATCTTTTTTATCATTTTAGGGGAAGAATATACCAGAAAATTCAGTTTCTTTGATCATGTGCTATAGCTCATTTCCCTTAGCTGATAATTTCCTTGACTCTAAGAGGCTTCTCTTCTCAAGTTTCCTTTTGAACAAGGGTTATAAAGTCTGCATTTCCACTGGAACAGCAGCTGAGGTTATTGTAGTCTCAGGTACAGAGCTGTCTACTCTTCAAATTTGTATTTTAAGGTAAAAGTAAAATATTTTCCTGTTCTAGGCCCAGCCCTTGGTGATGTTGGGGAGGCCATGAGGGAACTTTCAGAGGTGAAAGATTCTTTGGACATGGAAGTAAAACAAAATTTCATCGATCCTCTCCAGAACCTCCATGATAAGGACCTAAGGGAAATACAGGTATCTACCACATTATATGTGGGAAAATAGTTTCAGTCTAAGCCACATATGATACTGATCATTATGATTGATGATAACAGCAAAAAATAATAACAACACTGATATTTATGCGAAGAAACTTTACATATATTTTCTCTTACCACAACTATGGGATACAGTGGGCCTGCAGTCAGGAAGATTCCTCTTTGTGAGTTCAAATCTGACCTCAGACTTTTACTAGCTGTGTGACCCTGGGCAAGTCATTTTACCTACTTGTTTCAGTATTTGCTAGGAGGAAATTGGGGTGAAAAGAAGTTAAGCCTTTTGTTCCTGTCACACAGCTATTAAGTGTCAGAGGTGAGATTTGAACTCAGATTTTTCTTGACTTCAAAATTAGTACACTATTCATTTTACCTTAGTCTACATTTATAACAATCAGTAACTAAACAAGCATTTATTAAGTGACTAACATGTGCCAGGTACTGTGCTAAGCTCTGTAGATATCTAAAAAACCAAAAGACAGCCCCTGCTCTCAAAAAGCTCACAGTCATTGAATGGGGAAGTGTGTGGGGACCAGGAGATAAGACACAAATAACTATGTACAAGCAAATACGTGTGCGTGTATGTGTATACACCCATACATATTACAGCATAAATTGGAGATAATCAACAGAGTGAAGGCATTAGCATTAAGGGAGATTGGGAAGGGCTTCCTGCAGGTAGTAGGACTTTAGCTGAGATTTGAAGGAAACCTGGGAAGCTAGGAGGTAGAGGTGAGGAGGAAGTGATCGGTGAAAATAGCCAGAGTTGTGAATTGGAGTTTCCTGTTTAAGGAACAGCAAGGAGGGGAATAAGATGTGGGAAGGTTCTAGGTGATGGAGGGCTATAAAAGCCTAGCAGAAGATTTTATATTTAACCTTGTAGGCAAAAAGGAGTCATTAGAGTTTATTGAATGTGTACCAGAAGGAATAGTTGGATGGGGGTGGATAACAGGAAGATTAATTTTACAGCTGAATGGAGGATGAACTGGAGGGAGGAGAGGTTTGAGGCAGGGAGAATGACCAGTAGGCCATTGCAATAGTGTAGGCGATAAGAGCCTGCCCCATGTGGTAGCATTATCAGAGGAGAGAATAATAATGCTGATGATAATATTGCCTACATGGTTACTTCTGGATATTTAAGTAGTGTAGCATTCTGTGTGGGGAAGTCACTTAATCTTTCTGAGCTTCCCTTCTTTTTCTGTAGTGTAGGAATAGTAGGTAGAATTTGAACAATCTACTTAACAAGCTTGTTGTAAGGAAAGTACTTTATGAACCAGAGCTGCATTATAAATGTCAGCAGTTCTTATTATTAATCCATTAAACTCCCTCTCTGGTGCCTCATGTTGGGATAGAGGTGACCCTGGGGTTCTTGAAGGAGATGCTCAGGCACCATAAAGTCTAACAGAACATATGAAGATATAAAATGCTTTTAATATCGAGCCTCATGATGATATGACTTTCCTCTGACTAGCACGTATTGGAGAGTCTTATCCCCAGCATGACCACCAGGTGATGAAATTTTGGTCTAGGACAACTCTTGAGGACCTTCTACCAAGTTAGTAAGGTGTCATTGTCTGTATTTGTGGAGCTAATTCTCATGCTGACCAAATTAAAGATTCGTGAAGTATTGTCTCTGTTATTTCTCCTGGCATGGCAAAGATGACAACCCAAAGAAATAATATCCTGTTATTTTATTTTAAGAAATTTGTTGATATATTTCCCAATATCTCCCTTCCTTCCCTCCCACCCAGAAAACCAAGCTTTATAACAAAGAATAAAAAAGAAAGAAGGAAAAAACTAGTTTAGCACAGCTAACCAACACGTCAACTACTAAGTCCAACCCTATATGCTCTATGCCCATGGCTCCTCACCTTTGCAAAGAAGGAAAGAAGATGCCTTCTCATATCTTTTCTTTGAGGCCAGACTTAGTCATCATCATTATGCTGCGTTCAGTTTCTATTTTTGTTGTTGTTTTTATTGTTCTTTTGGGGAATGTTTCCTTTTCCAGAAGGATTATTATTCTTTTTCAGAGAAGCACAAATATATTAATTAACCTATAATCCTCTGTGTTGATTTCACCCTAAGAAATGCCAGCTGTACTACTGATGACAATTTAGTAGTTTGCTTAAATGAGCAGTTACATTAATACTGAATGGTTGTGTGTTTTCACATTTTCATAACAGCTGTCAGGACTGGGGAAAAATACTCAAGTGTCATCTTTTGAAAGCCACACAGAATGATTGAGCTTTTCCTTTGCAGTATACATTTCAGGCAATGCTTGAGAAGGGCATCATTTATAAAGGCAATTTCCATTTCTCCCACTCAGGCCTATGTTTTCTATGAAAACAAAGTTATGACATTGAAGTAGCTCCTGGAACCCTACAGATCACATGGTAGGAACTCATCAAGCTGAGTTAATGAATGAGTCATGATTCCTAGAAATGCCCCACCAAAAAGCTTTCTTCTAAGGACTCCAGTATGCTCAGATGAGACTCTAGGTCTGTAAACTTGTTCGGAGGAAGATGTGTTATGGAGTGGAAAGAGCCCAGAATTATAAATCAAAGGGTTTGGGTCCAAGTGAAAGAATACAGAGTAGGAAGGGATTTTAGGGATTGTTTAGTCCAAACCTCTCACTTGAAAGATGAAAACCTGGTGTACAGAGTAGAGAAGTGATTCACCCAGGGTGACATCTTCTGACTCAAAATCAAATGTCCTTACCACTATATCATGCTGCCTTTCTTGTCTCTCTCCTTTATGAATTGCATTTCCTCAGGTGAGTCACTTCACCTTAGTGGATCTCAGCCTCCTCCTTTTCTATAAAATGAGGGATTTGGTTAGATGCTCTTCAAAGACCCTTTTAACTCTAAAATTCAGAAATGCCATCATCTTTCTGTGCCACAGCAGGAACTGTATTTTGCTTAGAATCCTATAGCTAACCCACAGGGAAATAAGGAATTCAAGTTTCTATGGGAATGCAAATATTCTCCCTGAGAACATTTTGTTTGGGGTCGATATCACACCCTCTTTCCTTTTTCATCTCCTCTCCCATGTCCTGTTGCTTTTCTACCCCCTTTCTGTTTATTCTTCATGGATGGGAGTAAAGGGAAAATGAATAGAAGGGATAGCAATGCTTTTCACCAACTCAGAAGCAGTGGAATGAAATTAAAGACACTCAAAAGAAGAACTGAGAGGCCTCATGGCATAGTGGGTGGAGGGTCGAGCTTGGAGCCAAGAGCACCAGGGTACACGTAGTACCTCTAACTCATACTAGTTTTGCAAGTTGTCTAAGGTTACAGAAAAGGAGAAGTGACTTGTCTAAGGTTACACAGGTAGAAAAGTCAGGATTTGAACCCAGGTCCTCTGATTCCAATTTCATTCGTTCTTTTCACACCACCATCTCCTGGTTTGCATTCAGTGATATACCTAAATTTGAAACTAAAAAATGTAAATTTTTCATTGTAGTTTACTTCCCTATCTCACTGTTAGCAGTAGACCTTTCCCAAATAACTTTAGGGCACATATTTCTCAATTAATTGAGCCCTTCTAAAAAACTATGACTTCTTCTTTGTGTCTCCACTCTCCATTAATGCAGATCACTGCTATTTCATAGCTTAGTAGATATATCTTCATGAGTTGCTGAGGCCAAAACCATTTCTTATTTGGTGTCCAACCTTCTAGCGAAGATAATTTACTGGGTAAATTACAAATCAAGTCAACTCTTGACTACTGGCATAAGAATTTTTTCCCCTGTGGATGATCTATGGACACTTTTAATCCTAGACTAGTTTCTTCTTGGCTTATAATTTGTGTGTGTTTATGATCAGAAAATGATAGGAAGGTTTAGTATTACTCTAGGCAAAGCAAGATTAGGAAAATAAATTTGTAGCAGTAAGTAGTTAAGAAAAAATCCTGTTTTGGTACCATGCAGTGTATGTGTGACCTTGAATTCTTAGAAGCTAAGTCAATGGAGCAGAAGCTATGCAAGATCCTGTCAAGATGAAAAAGCTCAAAATATTGGCCTGGCAACACACTATGACTTTCATACTGGTTCAGCCTAGCTGAGGGCAGATGGGCTCATTACTAGAGTATTACCTACTAAATAATGAATTATTTGTAAAGATAAAGCCTCTAAAGGAAGAGGCACGATGACACAATGGGTAGAGACCGAGCCTTGAAGCTAAGAAGAGCTGGTTTCAAATCCTACCTGTGGCATATTCTGGCTGGGTAGGTCATTTCACCTCTTGGTGTACTAAGCAATTCTCTAAGATTATTAGTTGCAGAGAAGGTACCCATTTAGACAGGTAGTGAGAGTTCTTAACTGGAAGCTTATACTGATGTCACAGGTCTAGTTAGGGGGGAAAATGATTGTCCTAAGGCAGGGAGGGATTGAGAATCTTTTAGTTCATTCCAGTAGCCCATTTTTTTTTGTTTCATTCTTCAGTCGATCAGGAAGTTGACACTCTTCACTTAAACTAGAACTGGAGACTAGAAAAGTGAGACTGAGTTGGTGGGGGAGGGGGTGTTCTCACTTGTGTCCTCTCATTCTTAAATCCCATTCCTTGATGAGATTTTCTTTTAGTTAGCCATTGGAAATTATAGCTCCTCCAGTGACATTAATATTTAAGCTTCTATCTTCCTTTGAAAGTTAATGGAAGACAGGGAATAAGCATTTACTAAGTACCTACTGTGTTCCAAGCACTGTGTTAAAGTCCTTTACAGATGTCTCATTTGGTCCACACAACAACCCTGTGAGATAGATGCAGTTGAGGCAGAGCCAAGATGGTGGCTGGAAAGCAGACACTTGCTTAAGCTCTCCCCCAAATCCCTGAAAACACCTGTAAAAAATGCCTCTGAACAAATTCTAGAGCTGCAGAACTCATGAAATAGCAGAGGCAAGCAGGTCTCCAGCCCAGGACAGCCTGGATGGTGGCTGGGAAGGGTATATCACATGGTGGTGGGAGTGGAGTGGAGCCCAGCATGGGCTGTGCCAGTACCAACCAGACCGGGAGTCAGGCGGAGCAGGCCTAAGGTCCATGAATCGTTGAGCTGTGGCAATTACCAGGCTTCTCAAACCACAAACACCAAAGACCATGGAGCAGGTTAGTGGGAAAACTGCTGGATCTGGGTGAGAGTGGTCTGGCCACAGCACTGGGAGTGGCAGAGGTGGCGTGGTGGTGGTGGTGACAGCAGCAGGAAGCTCCTGGGTCCAGAGCTTCCAGAGCTCCAGGGTCAGCTGCTTCCCAAGTCTCTGGCTCACATGGTGGGAGGAGTCAAGTGGTAGATCAGAGCAGGAGTGCAAGGAGTGCTTTGCTGGCACAGAGGCAGCTTCTCTTCTTTGCCCTGCTTAGATCTGGGTCACAGTCCTGGCTGGCAGTTCTTGGCGGAGGAGGAGAGCTGCTATGGCAGAGCTTGTGGTGACGGTGGAGTAGAAGTAGCTCTGAAAACAGCAGCGCAGCCCCTAAAGCTTGGGACAAAGTACTCTCTACTCTACAAGCAGTCATACCCTGACAAAAAGTTCAAGAGTCAAGTAGCTGGCTGCAAACATGACCAGGCAGCGCCAAAGGACTCAGACTCAGACTTTAGAATCTTTTTCTGGTGACAAGATCAAAACAACTAGCCAGAAGAAATCAACAAAGTCAAAGAGCCTACATCAAAAGCCTCTAAGAAAAATATGAATTGGTCTAAAGCCATGGAAGAGCTCAAAAAGGATTTGGAAAAGCAAGTAAGAGAAGTAGAGGATAAATTGGGAAGAGAAATGAGAGTGATGCAAGAAAACCATGAAAAACAAGTCAGCAACTTGGTAAGGAGACCCAAAAAATATTGAAGAAAGTAACACCTTAAAAAATAGACTAATCCAAATGTCAAAAGAGCTCCAAAAAGCCAATGAGGAGAAGAGTGCCTTGAAAGGCAGAATTAGCCAAATGCAAAAGGAGGTCCAAAAGACTACTGAAGAAAATTAGATTAGAGCAAGTGGAAACTAGTGACTTGATGAGAAATCAGGATATTATAAAACATTGCCAAAGGAATGAAAAAATGGAAGACAATGTGAAATATCTCATTGGAAAAACCACTGACCTAGAGAATAGATCCAGGAGAGATAATTTAAAAATTATTGGACTACCTGAAAGCCATGATTAAAAAAAGAGCCTAGACATCATCTTTCAAGAAATTATCAAGGAAAACTGCCCTGATATTCTGGAACCAGAGGGTAAAATAGAAATTAAAAGAATCCACCAATCACCTCTTGAAAAAGATCCCAAAAAGAAAACTCCTAGGAATATTGTTGCCAAATTCCAGAGTTCCCAGGTCAAGGAGAAAATACTTCAAGCAGCCAGAAAGAAACAATTTGAGTATTGTGGAAACACAATCAGGATAACACAAAATCTAGCAGCTTCTACATTAAGGGATCGAAGGACTTGGAATGTGATATTTTGGAGGTCAAAGGAGCTAGGATTAAACCATGAATCACACTGGGGAATAGGGCAGTCAGAATATATGCCATCGTGGAGGGGGGGAGGGTAGAAATGGGGAGAAAATTTGTAATTCAAAATCTTGTGGAAATCAATGCTGAAAACTAAAATATTAAATAAATAAAACAAATAATCTTTAAAAAATAAAATACCAAATTTTGGGAAAAAACCAAGAATCACCTACTCAGAAAAACTGAGTATAATGCTCCGAGGCAAAATATGGATTTTCAGTAAAATAGAGGGCTTTCAAATTTTCTCAATGAAAGACCAGAGCTGAATAGAAAATTTGACATTCAAATACAAGAGTCAAGAGAAGCATGAAAAGGTAAACAGGAAAGAGAAATCATAAGGGACTTACTAAAGTTGAACTGTTTTGTTTACATTCTTATATGGAAAGGTGATGGGTGTAATTCATGAGACCTTTCTCAGTATTAAGGTACTTGAAGGGAATATACATATATATATATATATATATATAGACAGAGGGCACAGGATGAGTTGAATATGAAGGGATGATATGTAAAACAATAAAATAAAATTAAAGGGTGAGAGAGGATATATTGAGAGAGGGAGAAAGGGAGAGATAGAATGGGGTAAATTATCTCACATAAAAGTGGCAAGAAAAAGCAGTTCTGTTGGAAGGAAAGAGGGGGCAGGTGAGGGGGAATGAGTGAATCTTGCTCTTATCTGATTTGACTTGAGTAGGAAATAACATACACACTCAATTGGGTATCTTACCCCACAGGAAAGTAAAGGGGAGGAGATAAAAAGGGGGGATAATAGAAGGGAGGGCAGATAGGGGGAAGAGGTAATCAAAAGCAAACACTTTTGAAAAGGGACAGGGTCAAGGGAGAAAATTGAATAAAGGGGACAGGATATGATAGAGGAAAATATAGTTAGTCTTTCAGAACATGATTATTGTGGAAGTGTTTTGCATAATGATACATGTGTGGTCTATGTTGAATTACTTGCCTTTGTAGGGAGGGTGGGTGGGAAGGGAAGAGGGGAGAAAAGTGGGAACTGAAAGTTTTAAAAGCAGATTCTCAAAAAAAAA
>JAQQSZ010015661.1:0-11217 GCA_028646595.1 Phalanger gymnotis | reverse complement strand
CTAGTTATACCTGGAAGTTATATGGGACTCCATGCCTTCTTGGGGAGGGAGGGGGGAGGGAGGGAAGAAAATCTGGAACCCAAAATTATGTAGAACTGTTTGTTGCAATCTAAAAATAAAAAAAAAAAATTAAAAAAAAAAAGATGGAAGGCAGCTAAACTTAACTGGATACTAAGAACTCCTGAAGGAAATGGCGTTTTTTTCTAATAGTTCATATTTATATGGTAAGGTTTGCAAAGCATTTTCCTCACAACAATCTTGTAGGGGTAAGTGTTATAAACACGATTATCCACAATTTGCAGAATTCTGGAAGGATTTTGAAAGCCTAAGATGGTATGAAATCTAGACATGGGGGGATTGCTTATGTAACTGTAAAGAGGCAGAAAAGAATGTCAAATTGAATGGACAGCTGGGGTGGGGCAGCTAGGTGGTACAGTGGATAGAGTGCTGGGCCTGGAGTCTGAGTTCAAATCTGGCTTTAGATACTTATTAACTGAGTGACTCTGGGCAAGTCATCATGTCCTGTTTGCTCATCTGTGGAAATGGGCTATAGAAGGAAATGGCAAATGACTCCAGTATCTTTGCCAAGAAAACCCCAAATGGGGTCATAAAGAGTAGGATAGAACTAAAACAACTGAACAAGAAGTTAGGTGAGGTTTAATGATTCACTCGGAGTTCCAGAAGTATTTAACCATTTGAAATCAAGTCCTCTGACTCCACTGAACTAAAATTATTTCATTCCATTTTATTTATGACTTCTAGGTCTCATGCCAACAACATGCTAGATTAGTTACTTCTTCCAAACTACTTCAATCCTCAAACCCTTAAAAAAATTATGCACAGTAATTGCGGCTAATCCACAGGAGAAAGAAGGCAGAGCTCTTACTGGGTAAAATTCCTAAGAGTCAACACTGGGGAACTATAATCTTTAAAGCAGTTACGCAGTACCCCATCTTAACCAGAAACATGCATGAATTTTCAAGTTTGCTTAGGGTCTCATCTTGGCATTCTCTCCACTCTAGTGGTGTGCTGGAGTCAGCTCTTAGCAGCTTGTAAGGTGTGGTTGTTAAATTTTCATTTTATTTACAGCTCAGAAATGATCAAGCACTACAAATCAGGTCTTGACTTATTGTTCTATTGATTAACTAGATGTAATAAAATGATGGCAGAAATGTTAGTGCAGATTAAATTTACAATTGTGTCAATATACATTTTTTTTGGGGGGGGGGACACACTTGTTGTTAAACATTTGCCAGCACATCTCTGCCTCCATTGCCCTAGGGACTTTGCCAGAAAAAAAACTAAAAAACTCTGGTTTCCCCTAACCCTTCAAGAAACAGCAAGACATTAATTCTGTTTAGCTACATGAAGCTGAAATCGGGGAAAGAGAGGCTTAAAATGTGCTTCATTTTGATTGGGTCATGGACCTAGTTATATTAGGGACCTTTAAAGGCCTCAGTAACTCTTCTTGGAACACCTATCCACTGTTTTCCCTACCTCTCAAAAAGTGGCAGATACTGATTCAGCCTGGTTAAGAAGAGAGGAGAGCAGATAGGGTGGTTGGGGTGGGATTCCAGACAAAGTGGCTTTGCATTGGGTTTGACAGCTAGGGTACTGAAACCCAGATGTGGATGCCTTGTTCCTCCCAGAAGGAATATAGGGAAGGGACTCAGGCTGGTAAACATGTATCCTACAACCTGAGGATGTTAAAGCAGCCTTCCTCTAGCTAGCCTTGGGAGTATGCCCAGCAGCCATTGGGTGCTGGGGCCAGAGAGTGAGTGTTGGGGGGATTTTTAAAAACAACTTGAAACACCAAAAATGTCATGGCCTTATTGATAGTCTAGGGCATGAGGAGATAAGTCAACAGAGAGTATCCTAAAATCAGAAGGAAGGCTGAGTAAATCCTCAAAAAGAGTACAAAGCTCTCTTAAAAAATAATTACAATGCAAAAAAAATGAATCAATATCTGATGAAATATAGTATCCTGTAGATTCCAAAGAAATCATGGAATAATAAGTAACTACAGAATGATTCAAAAGAGGAATGAAAAGAAGAAATTGTGGATGAATACAGGTGAAACCTAGGGCTCTCGATATGGAATTTAAAAACAATTAGTACATTTGAAAAACTTGAAATTTGAAAAAATGAATACATGATGCAGAACTATAAAGAAGTAAAAGAGAGATTAAAAGATTTGGAACATAAAACAATTGAAGAGGAGGAATTTAAATGTGTACAAAAGAAAAGTTAATAATTATCATATATGATTACATGATACAAATATAAATATAACCCCAAATTTATTTGTATTAATGCTAACTTAAACAAGTTAAAGGATAATCATCCTTGCTCTAACTGTAAGCACTGGAATTTGCTGCTTGAGGTGGTCTTGACTATAAATTATTTTTCTCTTTTTAATAAGTTAATTTATTTATTTTTAGTTTTCAACATTCATTTCTATGAGTTTTAAATTTTCTCCCCCTTCATCCCCCCTCACTCTCCAAGATGGCCTACAATCTGATATAGGCTCTATATATACATTCCTATTAAACATATTTTCACATTATTGACTATAAATTTTATTAGTATTTTGAGTATAATTTTATTTTAATCCTAGAAAAAGTTCTTTATGCTGACAAATCTATAACCATCATGTAAGAAGAGGATGGTATCAGGGAAAAAGAATTCTGAGATTTTAAATAGGGTCCAGGTACGTGTTTTAAGTTGTAATTATATCTCATGAATAATGTGAAATTTCAGCATACAAATTGTCTACCCCAGTTTCTTCATCTGGCAAAGTAAAATGGCTATCATAAGCATATAGAGGTTTTGTGAGGATCAGGTAAATTAACATATACATATATATATATATATATACATATATATGTGTGTGTGTGTGTGTGTGTGTGTGTGTGTGTGTATGTATGTATATGTATATACAGTGCTTTGCAAACCTTAAAGCACTGTGTAAAAGCTGGAGGCAGCTAGGTAGCAGTGATCAGTGTGCTGGGCTGGAATCAGGAATATCTGAATTCAGATTTGGCCTCAGACACTTTACTTACTGTATGAACCTGGGTGAGTTATTTATCTTCTGTTTGTCTCAGTTTCCTCAGTTGTAAAATGGAGATAATAGTATCTGTCTCTCATTTGTTTTGAGGATCGAATGAAATATTTGTTAAGCACTTAGCACAGTATCCAGCATGTACAGGCACTCAATAAATATTTCCTTCCTTCCTAACTTTAATGCAAACTTTGTAGTATGCAATAATCTCTAGAACTTTCTGAAATCTGTGGCTGTTAACCGGTTTCAGTCATGCCCTACTCTTCATGACTCCATTTGGGGTTTTCTTGGCAGAGATAGTGGAGTGGTTTGCTATTTCATTCTCCAGCTTATTTTACAGATGAGGAAACTGAGGAAAGAGGGCTAAGTGACTTGCCCAGGGTCACACAGCTAGTAGTTTGCTATTTCCTTCTCCTGCTCATTTTACAGATGAGGAAACTGAGGCAAACAGGGGTGAGTGACTTGCCCAGGGTTACACAGCTACTAAGTGTAGCTAATAAGACCAGCAGACAATAGAAGCTCAGAGAAAGATTTCTGAGTTTCTCCCCACTCCCAGACTAATCCTTTTATAATCCAAGGCAGTTGAGGTGAAGAAGTAGGTAGAGCACCGGTCCAACTCTCCAATCACCAAAGGCCCTGGAGCCTGGCCAGACTCCTGTGAGACATTAGTCCAAGCCACCCACTGGGTAAAAGCAGCCGAGCCACAACATTTGTAAAGGCCTTAGACCCTGGCCAGGCTTCTACCACTTCCGTCACACAGCTTGAATCTAAACAGCCCACTGTAGGAGAGAGCTGCATCTCTAAGATGGTGACCCATCTGGAAGGTTTAAACCTGTTTAAACCTGTTAAGCTTTAGGGAGGACCCCAAAATAGCGATACCCCAGGTCCTGCCTGAATGACTTGGACTCAAGTCTTCTTTCAGCTTAGCCTAGTCCTCCATTGTCTGGCTACTTCTCACCCTTGATCCTATCAAAATGTCTATATCCAAATCTGTTACCCTTAAACTAGCCTAGCCCTACATTGTCTGTTATCTCTAGGTAGCCTTCAGCTACTTCCCACCCTTAATCCCATTCTCAGTTCCTGGAGTCTGACCTCATGCCAGTCCTATCAAGTTCCTCCTTTGACTCTTCCCAAGACCCCCCCTAAACCCCTCCTCCCATCACCCCAGGACCACCCTAGTTCCCTCCCACAGTCTTTCTTTGCCTGCATGAAGGTGCTCAGATGGAATCTGGCCTGCTTGTGAAAACGTCATAAATGGTGAGATTTCTTAAGACAACCCATTATGGCAAGTCTGTAATAAACTTTGTCTCTTTTTGGCTGTGAGAAGGCTTCAGTCGAATTCATTCAGCAGCACCCAGTGTGTTGGTGTTTTGGGGTCTCAAGCACCCTAAAACATGATTCTCTAACCTCATCATGACCAAGTAGTCCGGGATGACTAGAAGAGGAGTCTAGGGAGGATCTTGATGGGAGTGGCTTGTGGGCTGGAGAGACTAGAGGTCAGAGGCCAGGAACCAAGAGAATGGGATTAAGGGTGGGAAGCAGCCTAAAGTGATCTGGAGATAACAGACACTGGAGGACTTTGTTAGGTTAAGGGTTTAGAGCATAGGGATAAATGAAAGGCTTATCCTTAATCAGGTGAATGCTGGTTCAAGTGGAGAAATTCAACGAGAGTTCAAGGGGGTTCTCAGAGCCTGCCCCCTATCAGACCCTCTCAGGTGAAGTATGAGGATAAATATTTAACTAAATTTAACCTGAATCTTTAACATTTTTTTCCATCACCTTAATCAACAAAACAATAAATCAGGCCCTGGTATGCAGTATTTGCTGATTTCCGACATATAAAGCTCCCACTGAAAATTTTACAGTGAGGTCTCCAGGCTGATTCAGGACTGCTGCCAGCACATCCCTGCAATAGAGACCTTTCATATTTCTTAGAAGAAAAAATAGCTGCTTTTCTGTCTTCCAACCAGCTGGGTGTGCTAATTTTTGTTTCATATTTAGTGTATTAAATTAGATCTCATTTTCTTACCCTAAAATACTCTTGGCCAGAAGCAATGCTTAGCAGTTTGTGTATTACTTAAAGGTTATGAAGGAGAGTATTGACCTGAAAGTTTGGTTAAAACAGGCAAACAGGCCAGGTGGTATATAAATTCATATTGCTTATTCCTTTAAAGCTAGCTAACTACTTTGTACCTTTACACCAGAGCTTTAGTTCTGACTGCTGATAAAAAGATGAGAAGTTTTATATACATTTTAGAGCAATCCCAACTCCGGATATCTGTGTCATTCAAATTTATGATCTCTATATGTGTTTAACCATAGCATGAGAAAAGAATTTTCTTAATTGAATAGGTTGTAAATACAATAAGAAAGTTGACAAAGTGTCAATTGAAATTACAGCCCAGGATATCTATGTTTCCTTTACCATTAATGTGACATAACATAGTGTATGTCCATATAATATTAAGATAAGAAAAGTCCCATTGTTCAAAGTATTGTCTGGTCAAGGTGCCTTGTCCTTGGTAGGCATTAACAGAAGAATGCTCTGGTCAGCTTCATCTGTTGACACAGGAAGGGACATTTTGAGCTCACTCAGAGAGCAAGGCATGTCTCTTATACAAGAAAATGCAAAGCATTATAGTAGATTAAGCTGAGAGTGGGCCAAAATGCGTCTCCTAATTGGCCAGTCCAGGTTTTAGGTCTTTCTCAGATCTTGGGGGTTCAAAATGGTTTGGGAAGGCTTAGATTTGAGGTTGAGATTATTTTATTTTTCAGAGTTAACTGTGGTTGTGATAACCCTCCTGAGCTCTTTGGTATTTTCAGAGTTCACAGCGGTTTTATAACCTCTGTGACTCTTGGGTCATTTGCTTTCAGGGTTAATACCCTTGGTCTCATCCCAGGGGAAATAAGAGCTAGTATTTATACAGGTCTTTAAGTTTTGGAAAGCATTTTCCAAATGTCATCTCATTTTAATGAGACCATAAGGGTATAATGGAGAGAGGGTTCCTTACTCTAGGGAGACATAAGATTTTGGCCAGTGTGAGTTGATTTGGGAGTTTGGAGCTATTAGGACAAACAGGGCAGAATATGATTAGGCCAAAAAAGCCTGATGTGAATTCAGGATTGAGATATACCTAGAAATTAATCATGATGCAGCTAGAGAGGAAGGCCACGAGGGAGCAATTTATAGGTAAGTTCACTTTCATTTAAAGAAACCCACAGTGCCATTCTTGGACTTGGCTGGAAATGAAGGCCCAACCCATTGAGGGAGAAATGACTTAGAAAAATTAACACCTACACAGAAGAGAGAGTTTCACTCTCTCCCTGCTCACTGACAGCTGAGTCTACCTTGTCTGATAAGACCCATTGTCTTCTACAATTCTAAGAGGCAGAGGTGAAGAGAGGGAGCATTCCAGACAAGAACGACAGCTAGTACAAAGGCTCAGCATTGTCAGTGAGGACCAGTACTGGTTAGACCATAGAACTCTAATACATGATTAATGTGTAAAAAAACTAGAAAATGGTAGTATATGAATGTAATGGAATTCTTTGTGCTATAAGAAATGGTGAACAGGCAGATTTCAGAATAACCTGGAAAAACTTGTATGAACTGATGCAAAGTGAAATGAGCAGAACTAGGAAAACATTGTTACAATAACAGCAACATTGTGTGATGATCAACTATGAATGACTTAGCTCTTCTCAGCAACACAATGATCCAAGACAGTTCCAAAGGACTCGTGATGGAAAATGCTATTCACATTCAGAGAAAGAACTGGCAGACTCTCAATGCAGATCAAAACATATTATTTTCATTTACTTTTGTTTGTGTGTGTTTTTTCCCCTTCTGATCTGTTTCTTCTTTCACAACTGTGACTAATATGGAAATATGTTTTACATGATTGCACATATATATTCAATATCAAATTACTTACCATTTAAGGAAGGGAGGAAGGGAAGGATGGAGGGAGAAAAATTTGGAACTCAAATCTTGTAAAAATGAATGCTAAAATTTTTCTTCATATATTTGGGAAAATGTTATTAAAAAAAGAAAACTAGAAAATAGAAGTCAGATTTTTTTTCTTTTTCTTTTTTTAGTTTTCAAATTCACTTGTATAAAATTTTGAGTTCCAAATTTTTCTCCCTCCCTTCCCCTGTCTCTAAGACAGCATGCAATTCAATATAGGTTATACTTGTACAATCATATTAAACACATTTCCACCTTAGTCGTGTTGTGAAAGAAGAATGGGAACAAAAGGGAAAAACTACCAGGAAGAAAAAAAAGAGAGAAAATAGTATGCTTCAATCTGCATTCAGACTCCATAGTTCTTTCTGTGGATGTGGATAGCATTTTTCATTGTGAATCTTTTGGAATTGTCTTAGATCATTGTATTGCTGAAAAGAGTCATGTCTATCAAAGTTGATCATTGCACAATGTTACTGTTACTGTTACTGTGTACAGTGTTCTCCTGGTTTTGCTCACTTCACTTAGCATCAGTCTGTATAAGTTTTTCCAGGTTTTTCTGAAATCTGCCTGCTCATCGTTTTTTATAGCACAATAGTATTCTATTACATGTTCAGTCATTCACCAATTGAATTTCCAATTCTTTGCCACCACAAAAAGAGCTGCTATGAATATTTTTGCACATGTGAATCCTTTCCCTTTTTTTATGATCTCTTTGGAATACAGACCTAGTAGTGGTATTGCTGGCTTTATAATAAGTTTTATAGCCCTTTGGGCATAGTTTCAAATTGTTATCCAGAATGGTTGGATCAGTTCACAATTCTACCAACAATGCATTAGTGTTCCATCTCCTCCAACATTTATCATTTTCCTTTTTTGTCACATTAGCTGATCTGATAGGTCTTAGGTGGTACCTCAGAGTTGTTTTAATTTGCATTTCTCTAATCCAAGGGTGGGGAACCTGCAGCCCTGAGGCCACATGTGGCCCTCTAGGTCCTCAAGTGTAGCCCTTTGACTGATTCCAAACTTCACAGAACAAATCCTCTTAATAAAAGGATTTGTTCTATAAAACTTGGACTCACTCAAAAGTCCACACCCAAGGACCTAGAAGGCCACATGTGACTTTGAGGCTACAGGTTCTCCATCTTTGCAATCTAATCAATAGTGATTTAGAACATTTTTTCATATAACTATAGATAGCTTTAATTTCTTCATCTGAAAACTGCCTGCTCGTATCCTTTGATCATTTATCAATTGGGGAATGACTTGTGTTCTTATAAATTTGACTCAGTTCTCTACATATTTTAGAAATGAGGCCTTTATCAGAGATACTGGCTGTAAAAAGTGTTTCCTAACTTTCTGCTTGCCTTCTAATCTTGGTTGCATTGGCTTTGTTTGTTAAAAAAAAAACCCTTTTAATTTAATGTAATCAAAATTATCCATTTTGCATCTCATAATGTTCTCTGTCTTCTATTCGATTGTAAATTCTTCCCTTCTCCATAGATCTGACAGGTAAATTATTCCTTTCTCTCCTAAATTGAAGAAGCCAGTTTCTGAAGGGCTTTAAATGCCTAATAAGAGCTTGTATTTGATCTTAGAGGTTATAGGGAGCCCTTGAGTTATTACAATGATGACATGATCAGACTTGATGTATTAGGAAAACAATTTTGACAGTCAAGTGGAGTGTGAACTGGAGTGAAGAGAGATTTAAAGCAAGTTAGGAGGATTTTGTGATAGTTCAAGTAAGCAGTGATGAAAGACACAGAGAAGCATCTGTGTGAGTAGAGAGAGGAGGACACATAAAAAGATGTTGGAGAGATAGAAAGTATAAGATTTATGGGATGAGTGAGAGTGAAGAATCAAGGATGACGCCATGGATGGATGATGGTGCCCTCAGCAGCAATAGGAAAGTTCAGAAGAGGAGTGAGTTTGGGAAGAAAGATGAGTTACTTTTTCTACATGTTGAGTTTGAGATATTAATGGGATGTCCATTTTCAAATGTCTAATGCAGCTGGTGATATGGAATTAAAAATCTGAAGAAAGGCTAGGACTAGATCTGAGAGTCATCTGCAAAGAGATGATAATTACCTCCAGAGATGCTGATGAAGTTAAGAAGTGATGATATACAACAGGGTTCTTAACTTTTTTGTGTGTTATGGACCCCTTTGAAAGTCTGGGGAAGTCATCTATGTATTCCTTCTCAGAATAAATGTTTTTAAATGCATAAAATAAAATCTGTAGGGTTACAAAGGAAACCACTCATATTAAAATGCAGTTATCAAAATATTAAAAACTAGACGAGTTCTCTGACTCCTGGCTTTGAACCTCTGGCATAAAATGAGACATGAAGAGGGTCCCTGAACTTCTGGCATAAAGTGAGACATGAAGAAGGTCCAGACTGAATTATACCCACAGTTGTAAGATGTGGTGTGGATGATGAATCAACAGAGAAGATTGAGGAGTGATCAGACCAGGTAGGAAGAAAAAGTGGAGAGAGTAATATTACCAAATCACATACTCAAGAGAAGAGATAATCCCTAGGAGAAGAGGATGAGGTCAGCCACACAATTTTTTCATGTCCGGACTAGATTACACTGTGACTGCCTTTGGAGGTTTGCCGCTTTTGTTGGATAAATGGGACCTTTCAGATTTTCGTTTTTATTGTTTTCCTTGAGGCATGGTAGTATCCAATTGTTGCTATAAAAAAGCCAGTGCAGGTTTACCTGCTTGTTGACCCATGTAATCTGCCCTTGTATAATAGCCTTAACTGGGCAGTGCTTATCAGGTAATCAGCTAAACTAATGATACACCTTGGTCTATCAAATGTGCGTGTACATGTATGTGTGTGTAGGGGGAAGGGAAGGCGCTTGGCAAATGGCTAGGCAGAATTCCCCCACTGACACAACTCATCCATTGTTGATCATTTGAATGAGCTCTGAGCAATCGTATGTATATGAAAAGCCTTGACTATATTGTCAACCCATAGCTTTGTCTATCTAATACAAAGCCTCAGTTTCCTCACTTGTAAAATGAAGGAGTTGGGTTAAAAGTAGTATGTTAGAGTTTTAAACATAAATTTTAAATCTAACATTTAAACATAAGATAGGACTTAACGCCGAATTGAATTAACCAAGCTTCTAAAATGAAACTGAGTTATTTATTAAGATTAATTGCCTAGATGCCAAAACCAGCACATGCTGAAAGATATGATGAATTACTGATAATCTTTGGAACATTACCAGATAAAATTAGGCCTGTTCTTAGAATTGGCTATATAGAATGACTGTGATTTGCCATACATCCCGTAGTTATATATCCTTGAAGTTATATATTATTTTTTTTCATGATTTGCAACTTGTCTTCTCTTTTTGTCAGATAAACATTCTATTCTTGAGTTGAAGTAATTGTTTAGAATTCTTGGAAATCCCTTAAAAGGGCATATAAATACCAGCCTTCATTTGTAAAACTAGGCCCCTTGGCTGATAGGGAAGATACTTAGTAGATCACTGTCCTTCAAATAACTACTTGAGTTAATAAATCTATGTTTCTGATAGATTTGAAACATAAACAAAATACTGAATGACTCTATTTGCTTTGACAGAATGGATCAGAGGTGTCAAACATGTGGCTTTCTGGCCACTTAGAACTTACAATACTCCTGAGCAGGGTCTGAATCAGATGAAAAATATAATTGGTAAACATTTAATGAAAAAAATACAATAAGACATAGATAATATTATATTTTGAAACTAAGTCAATATGTGGCCCACAGGCACCCTTATGTATGTTTTAATATCCCCTATTTTTATTTGAATTTGATATCATCGGGCTAGATATCTGGAAATTTCCTTGTAGCTCTAATTTAAATCAATTAGCCTATGTTTTATTACTATGACTTTTCTATATTAGCAAATGACTGTGTGGCAAGTCTAAGCTAGCATCAGAAAACACTCTTGCATGTATTGTTTTTATTAGACACCCATACGGGGTAATTTTTTAACACCTTCCCTTCTTCAATACAACAAAATTGTTTTTTAATAATAATCATTGTGTGGTTGTGTTGTTAAGCAAAATTGTCTCATTAGCATGGCTTTTGTTTCTTTTGAGTGGAAGTACTTTCAGCTGTTAAGTGCTAAGCCCCAGGCCCAGGGCCCTGTCAGGTGTGAAACCTGTGTGGGTGTGGATTGGTGAC